>NXFV01001527.1:0-15970 GCA_002803225.1 Gamarada debralockiae | reverse complement strand
GGCACGAGGCTGTGGTCAAGCTACTGCTTGCGACTGGTGCAGTCAATATCGAGTCGAAGAACAGGTATAGTCGGACGCCGCTGTCGTGGGCAGCTAAGAACGGGCACGAGGCTGTGGTCAAGCTGCTGCTTGCGACTGACGCAGTCGATATCGAGTCGAAGGACGAGGATGGTTGGACGCCGCTGTTGTGGGCAGCTCGGGGCGGGCACGAGGCTGTGGTCAAGCTGCTGCTTGCGACTGGTGCAGTCGATATCGAGTCGAAGGATGAGGATGGTCGGACGCCGCTGTCGTGGGCAGCTCAGGAAGGGCCACGAGGCTGTGGTCAAGCTGCTGCTTGCGACTGGTGCAGTCGATATCGAGTCGAAGGATAGGCTTGGTCAGACGCCACTGTCGTGGACAGTAGAGAATAGTC
Organism: Gamarada debralockiae; assembly: GCA_002803225.1. NCBI lineage: Eukaryota > Fungi > Ascomycota > Leotiomycetes > Helotiales > Hyphodiscaceae > Gamarada > Gamarada debralockiae. The sequence continues at coordinate 15,558 of NXFV01001527.1, read as the reverse complement.
ATGAGAGTGTAATAAAGCTACTTACTTCTGTTACTTAAGCTCAACTACATACTTTGTTAACTACCTTTCATTCCTTTAAACCTCTACATCCTATATCTTTAATAATTTTGATAAAGAGGGGCTTGGGGGAGCTGATGTTTATATAGTATGGGTAGGTTCTGTGGCTATACTAGAATGTTACAGTAAAGTAGTTGATGACAAATGCTAGATATTTCTAAGTAGAATGTTCTAGATAGTTCATTCACTATCACTCTCCGCTAACGAGCAAACCTCTACTTGCCCTATAAATACTTTGACTTTTAGCCGCAATATACATGGTACGCAATGCGAAGTCGATTTAAACTTTCAGCTAGTCTTAAGGACCTCGCTGTCTGTGCAACCGGAGCAACAGATAATGCAAGCGTCTCGGATATGCCAAGTTTTAATTGGTGCATATGTTAATGATACACTACAAGACCTAAAACTTGATTTCAAACATATCTTTTCAACTAAATTCGATCAACAACTCCTCGACAATTAGATGTGGAGCTCGCAGTGCGACGCAGAAACTCGTGGTTATATAAGCAAGTGTTGCATCACGAGCCTTATAGTCACATGAAGCACTGCCACGTAAATACCCCATTAAAAACTTCAAACCTCCTTGACTTATATCTAGAGATATAAACCTCATATATTTCAACGTAGAGCGCCCCAGCGCGATGCCAGACACTTGTATTTTACAAGTTTGACTCCGGAAACGCCACATGTGTTTGTCATAACTCTATCATCCACCTTCCCGTAACATACAGCACCTGTCATCCACCAGAGACTACCTTGACCGTGATCAAAAAAGCGCCTACAAGCGAAAACCATCAGAACGATAATCCCTGCCAGCATACAAGCCCCGATCTTCAGCTCTGCCAAACACATTCGTTTTCCGTGTCCGATTAGCGCCACGCCGTAGGAGTTTTGCTTGAACAGAGAGGTTTTCCGCCTTATTGTAAAGATCATCGATCCTTCTCCATGTTTAGAGAGTTTAACAAGATTGTCTTTCATTACTCTTGTCGATTTGAGCTTGTATCTTAGAAGGTGTTGCTTGAGGCGCAGGTGAAGAAACTTCTGCCATTTTATCGAATCAGACGATATTATATGGTAAAATCATATATGTATTGGTATCTCTAAGGAGGGAAGAATTAGAAGGTTGCCAGAACCCGAGATATGTATGCGACAACCGTTGCCATAGCAACAACCAGAGCCATCTGACAATTTTCTCGTCTAGAATTTGTTAAAAGACGTAGTGATGTTTGTCGCGTGTCATGATTAGGGTTTTAATAATATATAATAAAAAATGAATAGACTAAGGGGATTAGCTCAAGTATCTTGATATTAATTTTGTGAGGATCCAATAACATAATATTGATTTCTAGTTACCACTTTCTACTTTCCACTCTAAGAGACATCCTTGCGAAGCGAGAAACCTGTGGTCATCACAAGCTACTAAGACGACTCGAACGATAAGATGGCATATAATGTCGGATTATCAAAAGTTATTCTTCCTAGGTAAGGAGCAATTTTTTGTCTGATATCGTGCGATTAGGGTCATCTTGGCTTGTAAATTATTGTCTATTTTGTGTTGAAAGAGTCATCGAGGTCTTGGTCTAAATAAGGGAGTGATTATTTTAGGATGCTAGTAATAACGCTAAGATGACTATTTCCAGGGTCAAAATTTCGGAGAGCGGTGCGGGGAACGGGAGTTTGAATTTTGGTCAATTGCAATCTCGTTAAGGCTTCTGCAGGAGGACCAATCGGCCTGTTTTCTGGGAGTGGTTTTCACCACAGCCCGGGTGTCTCGAGAGACGAATCCGTTGGCGGGTTTACGATCTAGTTTCGAAGCAATATGTGAAAATGAAGAAGGCTATACGCGATGTAGTCTTCCGATAGACTTCCAGTGGCCGACATGATTGGGAATATTAACTGTAAGATAGTCGACTACAGAAAAGGCTGGGAGCATCTCGTTTCGCTTTCTTCTGGATTGACTGGTGCCAAGCGCAGATAAGAATGCTCGAACACAGTATCCAAAAAGTCTGGCGTCTGCCTGGCGTCTCCGTGCTCTAGCCTCTTTCCTTTTTATAGAGAAGAGGTCACTGGGGAGTAGGCCGTCACAAATAATGAGATCCCACGCAGCCACTTCATCCTTGCACCACGAGCTAAGAATCTGGAAGAGCCTTTGGATTGTCTGGGAAAATACTAGGTTGTTCCGTTATTTCTCATCATCGTTTCCCAATCTTCCTCGAGCATCATGATCGTATACGTTCAAACACAAAGTATCCAGACAGATAAGTCCTCTTCCAAATTTCCGAAGTTAGCATTGGCTTACAAAGGGACACTTTCTTCTGAAAAAAAGTTTTACAACTTCCAGTCCGGGATAGCTGTTTCTGATCCTCTACTCAAACCAGAACTTACAAGTCAGCCGGATGAAGAAAATTATTGCTCTGAGACTTACGTATCTGTTATAGCCTCGTACAATACGATTAAAATCGGCGAGGCGATCAGGAAGCAAGGTCAGGTGGGACAAGGTGTGTCGTTCAACCTCTCTGCACCAAGCTTTCGAGACTGTGGCATAGGTAGGACCACCTTCAAATGGCTTCGCCTACACATCTCTAGGGGAGCAGCCTCGATGTGGAAGAGGGTGGGAGATGATGAGGGAGGTGACCCCAGATGGGAAGGGTCCGACTGTCATCGGTTAAATTGAGCAATTTGCGTGGGCGATTGAAGTACAATCGTGCATTCGGAATGAGCGATTCAATTCCAAGTTGCGGTGAACGACATACCACGTGCAGCAACTGAAATAAGACGACCCCTCCTAATCGGTACCTCTTGCACGTTGGATCCATGGACCAACCCTAGCAAACACACTCAGCATGGTGCAAAAGGAAGAAGGAATGGAATTACCGTGTCAATTCTCAGTTGTAGCATTGTAGTCGAAGGCAAATTCCCTCAAATGGATTTGTTTGCATACCTACTAAACCATATTTCAGAACCCCTACAGTATATCACCCATCGACACGCATCGATCCAACCTGAATGCTTCGCCTACCGACTACGACCTATCCGGAGCAATACTCCTCGACCTAGTCCGAACTGCCTGATCCTCATCCTCCAAACTCTCTCCCTTAACACCCGGCAACCTAACCGCCCTATCCAGCGCAACAGGCAACCCTCTATGCCGTCCCCTCAGCATAACTGCACACAAAATAAGCTTACTCAAAACATGCCATCCCCCACTAAACGAATACGCCTGATTCGGCAATCCCGTAGAGATACCCACACACCCATACCCTGACACCACTTCAAAAGCGATATTAAACACCGAATACGTGACTGGATCCCGATCGAAGTTGGAGACTTCGATGATGGAAATAAAGAGAATAGCAAGGACCAACCACCACAGATCGTGAGCTAGTTGGCCACGGATTTGCTGGCGCACGAATTGTGTACCGGTCGTTTTTGAAGAGGGTGTAGGGACCCCGATATGATCTGTGAATGTCCGGGTGAATGTTCGGCCTAGCTTGCGTAGGGTGCCTAATTTAGGCCCGCCTGCTTCTTCATCGGAGTTGCTATCCTCATCCGCATAGATGCCCAGACTCCTTTCTTCGTAAACATTCGAATGTCGCATGGTGATCACGACTGGGTAGACGGAGATATACATCATAATCACGTAGAGTACTTGGAGGCCGATCCGCAGGGATGTGATAGAGATGATGTAGAATCCTCCTGAGCGTACGGCCAAGGCTTGGAATAGGCCGTCGAGCACGCGGAAGTGGGTGGGGATGGACTGCACCGCTGGATTCCTGATGTTGAGTATTTCGAAGGCGGCCCAGTCGATGCCGTTAAGGACTATGAGCATGAAGAGCAGCCACCAGGTTGGGGCGCTGGGGAAGAGGTTTGTGTAGACGCGCCGTGGGTATTTGAGGACGAAACGGAGGGTTGCCTTATGGTCGGAGTGTTGGTCCTCGGAGGGGTAGATGGCGCAAAGCAGCTTGAGCATGGACCAGAGGATTAGGCGGAGGAAGAGGGGGTAGCTGGGGGTTCCGTTAGTGAGTGGGAGGGTGGGGCAAGGGAGAGGGATGGGGGAGGTACGCTGTATTTCCGGCTAAGATCATCAGGCCCATGGTAATTATTGTATAGACTGAGGTTTGGAATGGGATCTGGTGGTTGTCAGTAAGTGCGCGGTTGTAAGCATGAGCTTTGTGATTTTACCAGGTTTGCATCCAACAACGACATCCCGGAATTGTTGAAAGCCGAAGCACCATTGAAGATACCCAGCCACCTATCCAATTAGCTGCAATCTCCCGCTAAAGGCTCGAACGTACCAAGGATCGATCCCATTTTCTCTCGCCGTACTAGCCTTATTATGCGCTGTGTATGCTCCGAGCCCAATACATCCAAGGAGTTGCCAGAGTATGAAGTAAGCAGGAACGACATAAGCCAGCAACGTGATTGCCCGATACTCGACACCGCCAAGATGCTCTCTCTCCGCTTTCGAAAGACCATAGAACTGAGCATTGCGACCCGCAGTGTGCCGAGTGAGGTAGTAAGGGTACTGCCAGTGGTGAATCTCGTCTTCGTGATCACGATTATGACCATTCTCCCTCCCCCTCGCCCTCCTATCCCTCATGCCCTCCGTAGGCGGGAATTTAAAAGAAGTAGAAAATGGATGTGCCCCAACTCCCGCAAAACTCAAGACTCGCGTATGTTGCGGTCCTTCACGACTGGGAGACGCGTATCGCATGAAGGAAATATGATCCGGATTGGGATTTCTGACGCTGTTGCTAACGGTCCGTTTGAGAGCCTCGCTCTCCTCCTTCACCCCTCCCACCGAAGCCGGATCCGATGACTCCTCAGTCGTCGGACCCGTTGATGAAGGCCCAGTGGTAGACGATGACTTCTCAGTCGTCGGACCCGTTGATGAAGGCCCAGTGGTAGGATCCCGTGGCTCGCTGTGCCTCCCTTCAAACACCGAGTTATCAGCCGGTTCAGCGACCTTCCCTGCCTCATCCAGGCCGTTCCCGCCCGCAGGACGATCGCGAATTTCCGACATACTCCTCCGATACATCCTCCTGGCCTCCTTCTGACGCTTGACAAAATCCTTGAACCGGCTCTCAAAAAAGCGCTTGCGAGTGAGGACCGTGAAGATACTAACCCAGATTGCGGAGCCCATGATGATCAGGAGCCAGAGGATGATTTGCTGGAAGGTTGTCATTTGGGAAAGGTTGACTGTATTGAGGCCTGCTTCTGTCATGGCGGAGACGACGAGGAATAGTGAGTCCGTGTAGGAGATGCTGAAGTCCGGTTTGGAGGAGCCGTAGAATATTACGGATGCGATGAGGCATACACCGATGAAGTAAAGGTAGTGAAGCGTGATGAAGTTTAGCTCTGGGAGATGGGCGCGGAGTCTGAGGATCTTTTCATGACGGAAAAAGCGTTTGATGCTTTCGACAATAGACTCCATGATTGTGATCTTTGGTGAAATCTGTTGGTGAGATTTGGTGTTGAATGCGAAGTTGTGACTTTGGAGTCAAGACGACGTTGCACGTGAAGCGCTGCTGATCTGAGAGTGAATTGAAGGTCAAGGTTTTGCTTGCAATCCCAGGTTGTTGGGATGTTCTGCGTGAATATCGCCCTGATATCTGAGTGGGCTGATATCCTTCGGTTGATTAATCTGCGAGGTGTCAGTCGCGTCGCGACAAGCTGAAAGGCTTTTCACTCACAATTCCTTTCCGGCTGAGATCCTCTCGAAGATTTTACCTCCTATAAACAAAGCGAATATTGGTCATATAAACACTCGAATAAGTCAATGACTGGTATTTGAGTTATCAATGTCAACTGATGTTGATATCATCACCGACTTTGGCTTTCGTCCAATTTCGTTTTCACGTGAACTCGCCGTGGTCGCTGAAGCACCACGGTTCGGCTGTGCGTTGGCCAAGCCCCTACTGCCATTTGGGAGGAAGTATCATGTTTGATGAAAATAGTAATGGCAGTTTAAGAATATATTTTGTGCAAGGCTCTTCTTAATGGTTGGTGATGGTGTTCAGTCGTTGAAAGATTGAGATGTGAGGGCTCAGAGTAAGCTGTGTTGTCCCAAACATCGAAGCGAGTTCGATCTCATTTGACAAGGACAGCCACACGGGAGGTGCAGGAGGCGCAGCGGCAGTTGGGAATCCGATGAACCCGATCGTTGGAAAACAGTTATCCTGTGCCTCCAAAAGCCGACTTCTCGTCCTCTTGAATTTACAGCAGACTTTGATTGATCCTGGCCGAGCATAAAGGCGTTAGACGATGAGTGGCTTCGTGAGCAACGTACGTCATAGATTTCAGGAGCGGTCAAGATTGGGCATCATGAAACACAATCACATAGCATGGGTGAGGGTTGCAGGAGGAAAGAGCGTTCAACAGCCAACATGTATGTATTCGTCTCATCTCAAGTCTAGCAGTAGTCGCCATGCTCTCGAGTATGGCTCATCAAAACATCGCACATATGCATGCATCCATCTCATTCCAACCATCAGTCCCCCTTGAAGAACACCTCCAATGCATCGTCCACCAACCAAAGAAATATAAAGTAAATATAACGAGGGTTGGTATACCCATCGCATCCCAAACGCCGCACTGTATACCGGCCACCAGGCCACAGCCTCTTCTTCCTTCCTCCCGTGCAATTGACAAATAAAATTATCCTCCATAATGACTGATGGCATTGATGATGTATATAACCGGAACGCCCGACATGACAAAGTAAAGCCCGACCGGTGATGCAGTCGCATATGCTGTAGCGTACAGGCCTGTTGTACAGGCGAAGTTTTTGGTATTGGTGAATATGTAGTGTAATAGAAACGTATCTTAGCGAAGAAAATGGTGCGGGCGTGTTGTGTGTATGTGTATTGTGGGTGGGTGCGAAGTGGCCTTGGGCCGTCGACTCGTCCCGACTTGGTCGAGGGCACTTGATAGTGGATCGTGACATCTGGGTCGACGATCAAGGACTTGGCCCGGCTCTGCTTCGGCTTTGGTCGTGATGGAGATCATCTATCGGCGATGTGCTTCATAGTCCGCGGTGTGAAGGATCTCTCGGAGGATGGAAACGTCGTCCATTCTCCCCTCTTGCATTGACCCATTCTTGAGCACCACTCTGTCGGCCAGCAGGCTGCTCAGCAGGCAGTTTCTGGTCGTCTGGTGTTCTAGGACGGTTGGAGTTCGATGTTGTCGATGCCATGCCAGGTCTGAGGTTCGAGACAACGGATTGAGCGATCGATGCCACGACGTAACCTCGAAGCTCTTTGTCTTCTCTGCTGTCTTCCTTCTCTAATCGGAAACGCTCATCCTTAGCCATGTTGGCTCGTCGAAGACTCCGGATTTCGTTGGTGATGTAAAGGAGGACTTCCTCGGGACACTTGTTTCGCTCGAGTGCATGCTCTGTCTTGCGGACGTATCGGCGAGTGACGTCTGTTGCGCCATCTGTTGAGAAGGCAATGCAGTAGGACATCTTCTTGCCCCATCCTTCAGAGTATAGCCGTGGGTTGTCCCAAGCTTCTTCGCAAGCGTCGACGTGAATCCATCGCTTCTGTTGCTCCGAATACACTTCGGTCCATACATGGTCCTCAGCATTCCATACCCATCTTACTCGTCCACCTACTGCTCGGCACAACATGCTGAAGACATTTACCCATTCTCCGCATCGTCCCTTTCTTGTTTGTAATAACCGCCACACATCGCCGTATCGTGGGAATCTCTCATAAGCCCCGCAGCCACCAGCTGAACATCGGTATAATTCTACGCGAAGCGCACCGTACGCGGACTCGTCGGGTGTAGGTGGTGTCATGCCACAGGCAATTGTTGGCGAGAGACAGACCGAACATGGAGGGTTATTGACCCAAGAGAAGAAAGATCGCTTGAACCATCTAAATCGAAGTCAGTACTAATTCATCCATGATGCCAGAATTAAACATACCTCAATAATGCGCGGATGACACAATCCTGATAACCCCATTCGGGTTGTCGTCCATCGCCCATGGATTCCGCCTGTGCGGTCAACACTTGACTCTCCTCCTCTGCCTCACCATAAATGCGATCTAATGGAATGACTTGTAACGCTTCATCCAACAAACCCGGGTTCTCGTACTTCGTTGGCGTTAATGACAGAGAGATCAACAGATTCCGGAACTTTTGCGACGCCGAGTCGGCAGGTGGTGAAGGGATCTTGGGTAAATTCCGCAACGACGCATACGATGGAGGAGTCGCGCCGAAACCAGCAGAACTTGAAGATGTCGATGGCCGGTATCCAGGTGATTGTGGAGGATTGCCTTGGGATGCCGAAGCTCTGAGGTTTGATGACGAGGCCCTCTCTCTCGGCGACGGAGAAGCATTTCTCGATCGCGACCGATCCAACTCATTCAGTCTCTTCGTCCTTAATAAACCCTCGAATTGTACCCTCAAATCCTTCGCCCATTGTTCATCGTAGTCTCCTCCCTGCTGCCGGTATCCATTTGGGTCGGCCATGTCGTCGTACTCGAGGAGGATATGAAGGGTGTCGAAGTCTACCACTCCCCTGTTTTCGCGCCTCCCTTCTACTTGTATCTGTCCTATATTGAAGATTTCCTTGCTGTCGTTACACTCCGAATTGGAGGATGTAGTTGAGAGGGAGTGCTGTTGTTGAACGAGTGTGAAGGCCCCTCCTGATGCACAGCCCAGCCAGTCGTCGCAATCGCCACGAAATTCGCTTAGTGGTTTAGGCAAGGCGCAAGGCGTAATAATAGAATGCGCAGGCAGAGACGGGGGAGCAACTGAACTGCTATTAACTCCAACACTTCCACACGACGATGAAGATGTCGTTGTTGGCGACGACGAGTTGTTGCTGATATTAGTGATGCAGGATGGAATAGGGAAGGGAAAGGAAATGCGTCGGGATCGGGTGGTTAGGACTATTCGAGGGATGGCTATAGCAGGTGTACGCGTGGTGTGGAGGTATTCCTGTACAGTTTGCCTGGCGCAGGCAAGAGGGGACGTTGTTTGGCTGGGTGGATTTGGGTGGAGTGCGTGGTGATTGGACAGGAGCGTGACCCCTTGAAATTCCTTGCGTGGAGCGTCGTCAGCTCAATTTGGCGTCCTTAGGCATAGATAAAACTGGGGCCCCCTAAATAAAATGCAGGGTCCTCACTGGCAGGTAGCCACTTAGAACGTTCTCTTTTCGACTTAGTAAGTCTCTTTGCTGACTGATGGATCTGGGTGAAGATCTTTGTCGCTCGTGAATTCTTCGAAGGTCGAGATGGGATTTCGATGATGGAGATGTCTTGGCGTAATCAAATCGATGGTTTTGCCGAACCGTTTATTCTCTGAAGCCAAAGAGAATAAAACCAAACATCAGACGAATATAAATTGAAGTCGATATTAAACGTACTCGTCACTCAAAGATCCTCAATCCTGAGAAACTGGGGCCGGAGACTCTAATCCCTGACTTCCTCCAGGAGTCTCGGAGATGTTTGATATTGGAGCCTAGTTCGAGGATCTGTTGAGCTGATCACGTGATGACCTTAAATTCTGGAGCCAATCACGTAGGCTGTAAAGAGGTGTGGAAGTATGGGGTAAGAATAAAAAATCTGCAACCTCTGCGGTTTGGGGCGCAGTTGAGCCTCACACCTGGGAAAGCAGAAACACTAAAAGACGATCTCGATTTCAAGATATCGGGAAAGTGCAGACCCGTGAACCCTTAAAGCAATGCGCCCAGCCCTCTACTCCAGTTTTCATCCTTTGCTTCCTCATCTTTGCCTTCTGTAGGTAGGATTTGAATACGCAAGCAACGACAATACCTTTCTCTATCGAATTTTTCTTACCGGAATTTGCATTACGAATTCTGGCCACCCGCGCAATCGTGTACGCCTGGATTATCTGATTATTAAGTCGTACATAGAGACGTGCTGATACTTTACGTGAGGGCACGCCTCATCTAAGACACTCAGTTCAACGTCTTGCCAAGACCCCCCACCAGCGCTCATTTCCTCTCACTCCGCCCTCAAAAAATTATCAACGTGAAGAAATTCGCAATCTAGATCAATCCAGTGACATCGCCGTCGCCCAAATTTCTATCAACGTAAAAATTGACACCCTCACGGCCGTAGGCCGCGTATTCCGAAAAATGCTTGGCAAGCTTGCGTGGCCCCTGAAGCGAAGCTCGAGATCCTCAACGATTAAAGCTCTAAGCGAATATGAACATCAAACGTGATCTCAAAGCTTCTCTTCAGATGCTGTTTGGGATTGATTGATACGGATGCGAACTTCCATGTTTGGACCAGTTATTGAATTATTTGGTGACATTGGAATTTGGAAGGCATTTAGAGTTAAAGATAAAGTAAAAAACCATGGTTTTATTCTGGAAATGGATGCCCGAACGACTAGGTGGCTGCATGTCAATCCTTCATCCTAATATTGGAACCAACCAAACATATCTCACGTTTCACAAACTGTGTCTCTCGCTCTGTTCTTCGGCGCAAAATCCAGATATCAAAAATAAGCCCTGACTAAACCGTCGCTTGGCCCCTATCACGCCATGTTAATTTCATTGCCCCTCCTCGCAGTGGAGTCTCCAGAAAATAAGATTAGACTCCGGCTCCCTCCACGAGTTCTGGCTCCACAGCAACAAGCAGTCTAAACTCGGGACGCAGAGCGAACTGCCAGATCTTATCCGAGGAAGTCCACCCGTCCACTTCGGGATGAATTCAAAATGGGAGGTGTTCTTCCGTCCGCACGGTTTGACGACTTTTAGAGTTCAAGAGCCGCATCATCTGCGAGAGAGAAATAGGTACTCTTTTAGGGCACAAACCCGATGTTCAACTCTTTGAAAGGTGGAAGTGAAAGTAGTGAGGTCATGTGCAGACATTGAATATCAGACGCGCGTAAGATGATGATCATTCGCAACATTTTGCCGCCTTCCACGCCTGCCTCTCCCTTTGCTCTCACAGTGTAACGGCCATCCACGTGCTTCTTCCCAGTATCAGCAATGTTTCCCTAGAATACCGCCTCGGTGTAAATCCGAACGTAGCAGCCAAGCGTATAACCTCACGTGACTCGCCTTCCAACCTAAAGGAAGAACGACGCGCGTTGAGGGCGGACGGCGGACCGAAGACCGGGGAACCTTCAAGGATTTACTCTTCAAGGATATCTTTCGACGTGCTACAGTACAAACTGGAGAAGGCAAATAAAGTTTCGGAGACGGAGAAATAACCTCGAGAAGGAGCTCCAGTTGTGAAACGGAGAGGAAAGAGGAAGGCAGCGCCTATGTCCGCCTTTGACCATGGATAAAAAAGCTAGATACCCACCACAAAACTGTCAAAATCTGCTTACATATGCGAATGCGTACGAGTGTACGAGCGTACGAGCCAACTTCTCAGGTGTTTTTGGACTTGAGGCTCTGCTCCTCCTCGTGGGGCCGGTGTCTCGCACCATAGAGTGTTGTTTAGGAAAATATTCTCGTCCTCACTCGGGAGGATGTGGGCAAGTAAAGGCGTGCGTAATCATACCTCATTCGAGCAGTGACCCAGCCCAACTCAAGCGGGTAAGCCGAGAATAAGCCTGCAACTCAATAAAGATGTGTTCGCGCAGTCCATGACGTTCCAATAGCAGGCCATGGAGATGTCAGCCTTGGCGGACCCATGTAATCGTCTTCCTTCCTACATGAATATAATCACTTCGTATCTTCTTTTCCTCGACTCGTGGGGTCGTACCTTGACTCAGCTATGAGCACGTATTTGCGAATGAGGAATGTGATACGCAAGTAAGGTTTGGGGAAGGAGAGAATTGGAGAAATAGATAAACTGTGAGACAAAAAAGAACTGGACGCGTAGAAGCGGTGAAGCCTTGAGTGTGAGTGGATGACGTCGAGAAGAACTTTGCTAGCCAAGGACAAGCCACGACAGACAAGGAGCGAGAAGAAAGGGAGTACAATGTCAATCGACTGTCATTGTATTGACAAATGCTTTCGGAGGCCCACACACCAAATCTCGCTCGTGAGATGCACATCCACATGAATGCACTGTTCTTTTACCCACCCTCCAGATGCAATGCCACATGCAACCAACGCCTGAAATACAACAACTAATCGGCATTCCCACCATAAGGCAGGCATAAGTAGATAGATCCTTAGTTCGTGCTTTCACACACTAGGTTTCTCCCACTCCTGATCCCCAACATATCTCGGACCCAAGTCAGCTTCCCAAATAGGCCTCTCCACAATCGCTACTTCAGGCCCAATATCGCCCTCGCTACCCTCTCCAATAACGCACATCCCCAATATAGGTCTATACTTAAACGTCTTCCAATGATTCAATGCTTTTACCTCGTCCAACATTTTCGCTTCTTCACCATTCTCTCCATTCTCTCCATTCACATGCTCAACCTCCTTATCCTCCTCACTGCCACTACCACGGCGTAATCTCTCCAATGCAGAAGAATCCTCGTGATCGTCTTCGTCGTCAAGGTCCATAGCATCAGCATTGTCGAATGAGATGTTGTGAGATTCGAAGACTTCCTCATGAATAACCCTCTGCATCTTCCTCGACATGCCCGTCCCCAGTTTGGAATCAGGAATCATCGAGCCTGCACCAGAATCCTCTTCCTTCCCACCCTTCCTCTTCCTCTTCCTCCCTGTTCCTTCACCATTCACCTGCCCATTGCTCTGCGAAGGGAAATCCCGTGACAAATCAAACATCCACAACCATCCCACACCGTACAGCCACAGACGTTCGCGGGATTCGCTGACGTCCCAAATACAACCCCTAGCTTGATCTTTGAGTTTAGTGAACTCGGCAGGGAATGCAGACGTTGGATTTCTGCGGGACCAGGGACTCAATGACCCCTTCAGGACTTCAAACTCAAAGACATCTCCCGTAGCTGTGACCACCAAAAGGCGGTCTTCGCCAGCCGGTAGATCGTGGGAGATGGGATTCGGATTATGCCGAGTAGGAATAGCATGAGTCGTGCCCCCATTCGTTAACGTTTTTCTTGAAGACGACGCAGGACGGAACGACAGAATCGTTGGTGTAGCCGGGACCTTGGGAATAGAGGAGGCGGAAGGATTGCGTGTCCAATTCTGGCCCAATATTTGTGTAGTCTTGGCTCCTTCCTCTTCGGAGTCTTCCTCGCTGTCAGAATCCTCGGAATCTGAAGATGACGCGGCAACCTCAGTTCCATTGGCTTGAGTCAGGTCTTCGACTCCGGATAATACCCATGTGTCGATATAACCCGCTAGATCAGAGACAGCGAGAATTCTGCTATCCGACGAGAAAGAGAGTTGGGTGATGCTTCTGTCGTATGTGCCAAGACCGCCGAGTGTGGTGTGCTTTTCGATATTGCGGTTTAAACGGGAGAGTTTGGCGGGTTGGGCGTGGATGGCGGTTGATGACGCGGAGGGGAGGAGGCGTGCGAGGATGATACGTGAGTCAGGGCGGACGATGCAGAGCCATTTTCCATCAGGTGAGAATTGGATGAGTCTGGCTCCACCTGAGAGGTTGCCTGGAATGGTGATTTTGGAGATCCTGAGGCCATCATTTCTATCTTCTGACTTGCGAGGTTTAAGGTGGAAAAGCTTGATGTCTGTTGCTGTCGATGCGGCGAGGAGGGTCCCATCTGCACTCAGAGCTGCTGATGTGATGTTTGCTTCTCCTTTGATCAAGATCTTGGCTATCAGTTGCCTGTTGTTCGCCGCCGCTTCTTCGTTCTCGGATGTGATCTTCGAGGGCTTGTTGAGGCGCCAGATATGGATTTCTCGGTCCCAGAAGCTCATCATCAGTCTCCTACTTGGCACAGTTCGAATTGGGGCATCTTGGGGCATAAAGGGTAGCGATCTTTGGTTCTCCATTCCGAACTGTCGCAGAGGCATGACAGTAGGTGAAGCATCCGGGCCTGCAGATGTCAGTATAGGACAAAATCAAGGAAAAGTGCTACAATCACCTCCAGATACCACAATGCTAACTGCCTTGTGCTCGAAGCTCGCCATAGTCTTCACGTCATGGGTGTGATATCTGCGGTGTCCAACTTCTGCCCATCGAGACTTTCCTTTGCCAACTTGCTTGTACACAACAGTCCTCCTGTCCATACCACCGCTGAAGATTGTAGTCCCGTCGAAACTCGTCGCAAGACTCAGAATATCCTGCTTGTGGCCCTTTATCCGCTGCGTCAAAGTGTACGTTTTGCCGTCCCAAAGTCGCAGCTCTCCAGTCGAGTCCCCAGACACAATATTTCCATTCTGCAAAACCTTGACTGACCAGACAATTATCTCCTTTGGTCCTCCTGATGGTCCAGCGCCGAGTGACATATTCCTCAAGTTTGTACCATTCCGCGTATCGTATATTCGAATCGTGCTATCTGTACAGCCTGCGACGACAATATTCCGGTCTTGGAAGGCAACGCTGATAATTTTCGCTTTCTTCGCCGATGGTCTGACAAGTATCCGTTGTAATTGGAGATCGTCGTCCTTCGTCGAGTACATGACCAAGGCTCCGTCCGTACAACCCGTTATAAGATTCTGTCCTTGCCATTGTCCTGTTGTACCATTTGCCTCATTCGTGGCTGGTTGAAGAGCTGGCTGAGCAGCAAGACACCATATCTCTCCATGGTTTCCGCTTGCTTGCCGTAAAGGTCGACCTTTCTCTAAATCCCATTCCGTGACGGTCGTGGTATATCCAACACTGAAAAGTCTCGATTTCCCAACAATGGCTCTACCATTTATGTCTTCCTCATTCGGATCTTGGATCCAGGTAAGTCCATCTACACTGCGGTCCTTCCCACCTCGAATAATTGTCTCTTGGAGCCATGATCCGTTGAGTGGGTTCCAGATCTCGATATCGCCGTTTGCTCGTCCTACGGCAAGTCTCGGTGGAGCTGTTTTCTGGCCTTTTGAAATGTGCGAATGAGAGAATGCCAGCGCATTTATCGTCGATGGCGGATAGGGCACGAATCGACAGCGGTGGATATCCATTTCGCTGGAGGAAAAGGCGGCAGACTCGACAGTCCATTAACAAAAAAGTTCACGAAGTTTTGCAGCGATTAGAAGTTGGTCCGTGCATACCCCTGTCTAAGGCGGAATTAGCGTGTCTGCCGCCAAGTCGCGCTCTCAAAATCCATGGACAATTTGAAATCCTATCTACAATGTCGGTATCATTTGTTCAGCGTATTTCAGCGATCAAGCTCGCTCCCGATTTGATATATTGGCAGCCGCCGCCACGGATGTATCGGGATGAACGTCGACATGTCGAGTATGATTTTGCCCTGCAGCCTGGCACGGGCCACTGCCACACCGCCTGCCGCAACGGCATGATATAGCACCCATTCTGCCACCTGACCCGCCTCTCGACAGGCTAGATTTTATAAAGTGTCACAATGGCCTGCGGGCTGATCGAATCGAGTTGGTAACGTTGTCTGAGTTTTATTAAGGAGCTCAGAGGGAGCGACTAACTTATAGCTACAAACTGCGCTAATGCCATAAGGAGCTGCGGCAGAGCCTTGGCCAGCTGCACACGAACCACGTGACAC
>NXFV01001526.1:0-17199 GCA_002803225.1 Gamarada debralockiae | reverse complement strand
CCCCCCCCCCCCCCCCCCCAGTTGAGCCGGCGAGCAGTACAGTGTTAGAGGCTTAGCTGTAGAACACAAGTATAGCCGCCCCCTAGCTTGTATAAAGTAAATATAAAGAAAGAAGACAAAAAGAGTGTGTATTAACCGATAGAGGAAAGCTCTCATGCGCTCAGTTGAGGTCAAGCTACGAGCCTGCTCTCCTTCACAGTAGATGCTGACAGAGGATGGCTTCAAGGCAGCTCTATACGTCTATAGCAACGTCCCCAGCCGTCACTGGCAGCACACTCGAAGTAAAGAACTTGGCTATAGCCCCAGACGGCTCTGGCCCCAGACGGCTCTGGCCCCAGACGGCTCTGGCAACGTACACCAAGTGGTGATCGTTCTACAAGTAGGGGCTTCTGCAATATCGATCTAGTATCATGATCTGCTCTAGGCTGTGTGACAGTTCTGGCGATTTGTCACCTGACTGTGTCTGACTATGCTCCTTCAACTTCGAAATAGCTCGGCGGCCACCTATTTTTCAAGCCATATTGTCCTTTCTTTCACAAGATCAATGCCATTGAAGCCTTTCACTATCTTGAGTTTTGGATTCACATTGCTGTGTTGGTTTTACTCTGCAAGAGAAAATAATCTTGGTTGGAGTGATGCAGCATAGAGAACTTAGAGTCTTCAACCCCTGATTTCTCGACGATCCTGGGGTTTACCCGTCCCAATTCTAGAAAGCCATGAATAAGGATTCTTGTCTAAATATAAGATGTGTGCAGCAAAGACTACCGTAGTAATTGCTTATCAAGACCCTGTCTCAGTATAAGACCCCATGCTATATAAGCGCTGGTTTTTCCTAAATCAAATAGAGTCAAAATATATAAGACCTTAAGATAAGGGGTAGAATATTCACGTTTTAGTACTCGTTTATGATTTAATTTACTTGAAAATTAAGCCTAGAAGGGGTTAACTAAGTATTTATAACGGATTTATTTTAAAAGAGACCCTCGAAATACATGTAAGACGCGATTGAAAGGTCGAATTCAAGTCTTAATAATGAATGATACAATGCCTCTTAGAGTACTCTATTCCTCTGATAAGATCTGATAACTAAAGTACTAAGAGTTGAACTGCAAGACAGTGTCTTGTTATGCAATTAATACGGTATCACTTCTTATATCACGAAGAAAGTTTAACGGCATCACAAGATCTTTCGAACGCCCACCGGCATGATGATAATTACTGCCTCTCGATCGAAATGATTCGGTCAAAGTATGTTCAGCCAGCCATCGTGACGCTCGGATATGTCTCAGATATTCGTTGCCTTTCGCCCTACAAGTCGTAGAGACAGACTGCTGCGGAATCCGAATTCCCATGAGGAGTACCCACAATATCCCACAGGAGACATTTGTGGGGAAAGGGGTGATCGCCGACGTAGACGGTCGACTAGATCGCGAATAATAGCACTACTACAGTAATACCTCCTGCGGGCGACGCTGGGACTTCTTGTTCTTCTTTTTACGATCTAAAGTACGTCAGAAGCGGGCCGACCCCGCCGGAGGGTACAACCATCTCTCTAGGCACGCAGAATACTGTAATACCGGAACTATGGGGTACATGCAGTAGCCCATCCAAATAGTGTACCCCGGAAATGGAAATTCCCCGCCGGAGATTTCCAGCAGGTCCCTCGCTCCGGTCCAGTGATGAGAAGCTTGGAGGGTTAATTCAATAAATAAATTGACGTCGGTAGGTCACTGATTCGACTTCACTTCTCTCCTTCTCATCAGCAGGTTCATCCAGTTGAACGAGACAAATCCAATAATGGCTCTGCGATTTCTTCTCACCTCCTTCTTTATAGCAACGGCTATCGCTGTTCAGGGCACCGCCGAAGTGAGCCTCGGCAGCAATACGGGCGACCCAAAACACCTCGCTGCGGGTTTTATTTATGGTATCCCTGATACGCCAAACCAGATACCCGATCATTTTTACACAGATATCGGTTTCAAATATGGTCGCGCTGGAGGCGCACAGGTCCCGGCTCCTGGGCGAGGTTGGATTTGGGGTTTGACGGAGTATCAGGTTAGTCCAAACATTCTTCAAGATAGCATGGACACTTGAATTGAAGATAATGACCGAAACTGATGAATTGTCATAGAATCGATTTGCGTCTGCTCTCTCAAATTATCAGACCACCCGCAAGTACAACGGCACCTTTATATTCCTTCTCCATGATCTTTGGGGTGCAGACACTACCCAAAACTCCACTGCGCCTTATCCGGGTGACAATGGCGACTGGAGCTACTATGATGCCTTCCTCACCCAATGGATCAATGACATGAAAGCCAATGGAGCTACGAAGGGCCTCGTGATCGACATCTGGAATGAGCCAGATGGTACAAATTTTTGGAATCGCCCGCAAGCACAATGGATCCAGATGTGGGGGCGAGCATACTACAGATTGAAGTAAATTCGCACCGAAACTGCGCAACGATGAGCTGCCAGCCATGACCGACAGCTAATGCTGGTGATACAGAAAGGACTTTCCCCAAGTGCAAACAACTGGCCCATGCCTCGCTGGTGCACCTGACTCATCAAATACATGGTGGACGAATTGGGCATCTTTTGTTTCTGGTAACGGCAGCATCCCAGACCAGTACGACTGGCACATGGAGAGTGGTGGCGGGGATATGCAGACGTCTGTGGCAAACTTGAACACCATCTTATCTACTTACGGTTTGCCTCAGAGGACGATCAACATCAACGAGTACGCAATTCACAGCGAGCAAGTGCCTTGCGGTGGCGCATGGTGGATTTCTCAGCTCGAGCGCGTCAACGCACTGGGACTCCGCGGCAATTGGCTCAGCGTCGCGTCGCTCCACGATTTCATGGCCGGACTGGTGGGAAAACCGAATGCAGGCACATCTGCATACAACGCTACAGGCGGGGGCTATTGGCCAACCGCCGAGTTCCAAGTCTACAAGTATTACACCCAGAATATGACAGGCTATCGCGTCGCGACAGCTCCTACATCAGACTTTTCGGGCGATGTGTACGCCACAGTGGACAGGACCCAAAAGGTGGCGCGTCTTCTGATAGGTGCCAGAGTCACGACAGGCAATTGGAACATCCAGTTGAATGATCTGTCCACCATTGGATTACCGACCAGCGGCACACTCAACATCCACACCTACAAGTTTTCTGGCAATTCAGATGATCACGAGCAAGAGTTCGATGGGACTACTGATTTGGGAGTGTACGGACACTCCTATAGCGGAAATACTGTCACATTCCCGATTTACCAAACCGATGCAGTAACAACATGGGCTTTTGAGTTTGCTACAGGATAGGAATATGGTGTTGAATTCAGGGAAGCAAAAGCGGGCGACGGGACGGTTGGTGTACAATTCTCAGTCCCTACTTATTTTGTTATTCACTTCAGAAGATAGAGGCTTCCGTATAGCGGTGTAAGACTCAGTCAATCAGCTTACATTTAAATAACACTCATTTTTGGTGCTTTGAAACAACATCCACGTATTGAACATGACGCCTTCGTCGTGTCTTGCTACATATCTTCAGAATCAGAGGCTTTCAGATTCTGCCAGTCTTTCAAGAGTTCTTAACATACTGCATATCAGACCCAATTGCGCGTATAGGCTCACCCATATGGTATTGAGTTTCTATTATACCATGTAAGAAGATATCGCTTTGGGATACGGAAACCTTTGAAGCTGAGATGAGGTAAATCATCTTCTCTTGCCAGAGAAGATGTAGAAGCCATTGGAAATTTCGAATCGTCAAACATGGAAGGCTGCTTCGATATATCAAATAATTGTGCTTGTCAGTTCGTGTCTCTGTTCACTAAAATATAGGTCTCGTGGGCAAGGCAGTGTCATTAACATAGGCCCAGAGATCAATCAGAATGAATTGCTTCGGGCCTTGGCTACGGCGCTATCTATGACCTATTTTTATTCCTGATTCGGAACTGTCAATCAGAGATCCCTCTTCCTTAACCACCATTCAACTTTATCAGGCTAGCTAGCCTCTCTAGGAAGGCTGCATGCTTCTCAGCAACACCCCATGTTGGCCTCATCCCGTGGATCGCCTCGTCACCTGCATTACTCGATCGCACGTGCGTACCACTTCTCATGAGAAAATTTGCACCTTCCCGCAAAACCTTCTGAGGTCCATCAATGTCACATATGTCGCCAATTCTAAACATGTACCCAGTCATCTGATTCCCGTGAAGAACAAATGTTTGAACTAGCTCATCGTCACAAGGCCTATCAAGCTGAATGAAAGCGAGATCCGGTTCGAGAGCTTCAGCGTGCTCTGAATGTTTGGGCGAGGAAGAATGAGATGAATAAATAGGATAGATTGTAGAAGATCCCCCGCTAGGCAAGGGTTGGCGTGCAGGTCCTGTACTTGAGTGTGATACCGAACCGTTGCTTTCTGTCCCAGAATAATTCAAACTTCTCTTAGAAAGTGGTTGCTGGCCGCTTGAATTTGACTGCACGTTGTCTTGCGTCAGGTGTCTTTGCCCCTTTAGTCGTGAGAATGTAGCATAAGCCCAGACAACTAGGCTGGCCAAATATACAGCGAACGGCTCCATTATACTATCGCAACTAAAGCGGCGAACATGCCAGAAGATGGCACCAGCGTGAACGAGGGATAATCGTGCTTTATGTTGATCTTGATCAACCCAGCCCATCATCTCAACCCTCTCTTTGTTGTCCAGAGTCTCTGGAGGCACTCCTCGCGAGTCGAGGTGCCTTGACGATCGAACAATCGAAGAAGCAATATTCCGGAGAGTGACCACTGGAGTGAGTAAGATGAGCCTTGCTAGATGGAGATGAAGAATCGTGGGATGCTCAACTCCTTCGTTCAAAGCAACGTTACTGTTTGCGGACCAATGTAAGATATCCAAGCAATCACAGGCGCTATTGCGCCACTTTGAGAATATTGGATTTGCTGGCAGCCAGGTACTGAGATGGATCAATTTTTCAGATGGCTGCTCCATTTTTTGGGCACTTGGTGTCCAATTAGAGAGATTGTGCTTATGGTACTTGGCGACTTCCCAAGTTCGACGGTAAAGGCCGTGAATAAGGAGTATCCGCCCAAACTCTCCAATGCTGGGATTGATTTTCTTCTCCTTGTACAGAATCTCAACGGCCTCTAATAGAGATTGCGAAACTGGCATTCATTAGAGCACTGCGAATGAAATCATGCCGGTACTGACCGTTATACGAATTTTGAGCTTGTTGCCATTCAATTTCATCGGCGGCATCCCAGACCCCTTCTCGACATGGTAATAAGGCTTCTGCATCATCCAAATTCATTTGCGGTCGAGAATCAGACTCGTATGCCATCATGCAATCAAGCAACTATGTTTCGCTTCGTCAGTTCGAGCCCAAACACCACTTTCCCGTGACGACTCACCCATATAAAGTAGCCTGCCCGACGCCTTGACTCGTTGTGAATCCATTGCAACCATATACTTTCGGCGGAAGGAGTCTCCTCAGTGTTCTGATAAGGCTTGTCGCGAAGCATTCCACTATGTAGGCAAAGGGCGACGAGCTGTGATCGCGTAGTATAAGCATGTCTGACTAAACTTTCCCTGCATCCGTGAGACATAGCGACCATGCTCAAGATTAGTGCTTGAACTTTCACCATGTCCTCCTTTGTGGCATAATCGAGAGGTAGATCATTGTCGTAGGCAGGTTTATTAAGCTTATCCAAGAAGTCATCTCTCTCAAAGACAGCTCGGATGAGTTCCAAAAAAGCATCGCTACACTGCCTCGAATCGTCGGTTCCTAAGTAGAGCACCCCAATAGCGGACGTTGCGAGGGCAAGAAGCCAAGCGGATGGCTGTGTAGCAAACGAAGCTCTGTGAATGAGAGGAAACGTCAAGTGGAAGTGCTCAAAGTATAAATGTATAGACAAGCTGATGATCTCTAAGCTGGGAAAGTAATCGGAAATGAAGTAAGAGCACGTCTGGTTGAACTCATGGATGAGCTTGTGGTAGAGTTCCTGTGAGATGTTGTTGTGCAAAGTTTCACGTAATTCAGGAATTTGAGTTTCGGCCATGACTGGGAAGGCAAATGCGACATCTTGCGGTCTGTCTAAGGACTTGAGTGGACGGCCTAAACCGGGCCCTGCTGTCGAATTTTGTCTTCCCAGCTTGCCATATCGAGGCCCACGAGCCCCGACTCCGTCTACATAATAAGTCGACGATGCCGAGGGGCTTCCGGTGCTGTGATTGGAGTGGGATCTGGGTGTCGGAAACGAATCGTACTCGGTTTGAGCCCCGCGGGAATCAGTGGATAACGCTCTCGCTATTCTACCGGGTGTGTTTTGGTCCGTGATTATGCCTTGTTGAGAGTTGGACTCATCCAGGTACTCTAAATCTCGCCCATAACTTGTTGGTTGGGCGAGAAAGCCTTCAATAGCTATTGAGGGATAGTCGCCAAAGTTTAAGCTGCCGAGATCCCACTGCTCATGATCCAAATTGCTTAGAGGAAGCCAGTTGATTGTTGAAAAGCCGGCCGCCTCATTCGCAGGCACAGTGAGATCATATGCTGCTGTTCTCCCCTGGTCAGGATATAGAGATGGGACCCAGCCGCTCCCAAGAGATTGTTGGCTCCGCACCCCTCTCCAAGAGCTGATAACTTCGTCCGCGTTCATACCACCGCTGCTGATTTCCTTCATCGTGAGCCCTTGGATGGGGCTGGTTGGGCCTACAGAATGAGTTTCGCCTGAATATTGTTGACCCAAGGTCAAACTGTCGGCCACTACACCATCACTATTGCCTGCTGAGATCGTGCTGCTTACTGACAATAGACTTGTCGCAGTATTGTTTCCTAACGCGCTGGCTTCAGTTGCACCGCTATTGACGACCACTGATGATCGCAGACGGCGTTGGCGCTCTATGCTCTGCTCGTGACCATGTAGAGGATGATCTCTCTTTCGGGTCCGTTTTCTGTCTAAGGGATAGTGGCATTCGATTCCTTTCTTTTTACAACGCTCGCAAACGTCGGATCCCGAACACTTCACGCGCGCTGAAGCGCAGGGGGAGCATGCCCGAAATGTTGAAGAGGCGATTCGGGAAATTTTTTCTGCGCCATCTGGTTGGTGCGCCGCTTGATGGCGCTTCAGGATATCACTGCAGCAGAGTCAGCCTGTTGGGAAGAAAGGAGGCTCTCATGATTTAGCTGCCGGTATCGATTCGCATCACTCTACTGGCCGTCGAGGCCGACAACTGGGAAACTCACCCTCTTGCAAATCGCTTGTCGCAAACTGAGCAAGCGAATGGTCTGTCTTTGGAATGGCCCTGCACATGCCTAGCGAGATGTTCGGAGCGATTGAACTGCTTGTTGCAATGCAGACAACGGTAGGGCGACTTGAGAGGACGTGATCCGTCCGACATGGGAGACGGCGCACAGGTTATTCCTAGGATTTGATAGTTGGTTATACAACAATGGGTGGGCGATAAGTTGTGTTGTGTTGGAAACGTCGACTACCTGGTCAGTGTTTTTGTTTGGAGAGAGAAAAATTGGAGTCGATCAAGAACTTCGACGTGGAGGTTTCTGTCGTTCGTACTGCACAGACCTGAATCTTACCCCACAACAAAGTAGACAGCCGAATACAGGCTAAATCATAATAGTGGACATACGGGTCCAGCTTGCTGGGACGAATATTCCCCCGCCCCCTGCATGACTCGTGACAATCAATACCGGTACTCCAGACTCGCACAAGTACATCCCACCGGTGGTCATCGACATTGCGGCATCGCAATTGGTAAAGACACCGGCGGAGTGAATTCACAAACCCCATATTTGTGGACTTTATGCTACAGGCAGCACCGACAAGATGTCCGAAATGGCCCTAAGGTTTTCCTACATCAATCACGGCAGACATCCGTGTTACCATTCAGAACCGTTCAAACTTCGCAGTCAGGAACGGACATCGAAGATCAGAAAACACTTTTCCCACCCAACTTGGTCACGATGCTCTTTGCAAAAGGAAACCGCCTCATCTTTCGTTATGACGCAGAGGAGCTTTGGATTGAGCCATGGGACCAGAATGCCTTTCGAATAAGGGCGACCAAACAGAGCGAGATGCCCTGCGAGGATTGGGCTCTTCACAAAGTTGCCGACGAGGTGGCTGCCGAGATCACGATTAACGAGAATGAGGCCTGGATTTCAAATGGCAAAGCGAGGGCAACCATCACGTCCCGCGGCAAGGTCATGATTTTCAATTCAAAAGGGAAGCTGCTGATGGAAGAATATGCCCGGAACAGAAAGGACTTGCGAGATCCCAAATGCAGCGCCATCGAGGTAGAAGCGCGCGAATTCAAACCGATTATTCCGGGCGGGGACTACCACCTGACGATGCGCTTCGAATCGGTCGATAAGAACGAAAAGATCTACGGCATGGGCCAGTATCAGCAGCCACATCTGGACCTCAAAGGACTTGACTTGGAATTAGCCCACCGAAACTCACAGGCCAGTGTCCCTTTCGCCTTGTCTTCGCTTGGTTATGGATTCCTGTGGAATAATCCGGCGATCGGCAGAGCAGTGCTAGGCAAAAACATCATGACTTTTGAAGCATATTCAACCAAGATTCTTGATTACTGGTTTGTCGCTGGAGATACACCGTCCGAGATTGAACAAGCGTATGCTCGTGCTACGGGCACAGTGCCCATGATGCCAGAGTACGGTCTGGGATTTTGGCAGTGCAAACTACGTTATCAGACGCAAGACGAATTGCTGGACGTTGCTCAGGAGTATAAGCAGAGAGGACTACCTCTCGACTTGATTGTCATCGACTTTTTCCATTGGCCTAAGCAAGGGGATTGGAAATTTGACGCAAACTTTTGGCCGGATCCAGGTACGTTCGACGGACATTGATGAAGTTACGCGTAACAGGGTCTACTCCCAATCCTCGATTTGTGCCACGAGACCTTGTCTGTTTTTGCGAATATACTCAATCCTTACTCTCACTGACCCTCTTCTAGATGCTATGGTTCGCAAACTTACCGAGATGGGAGTGGAACTTATGGTCTCGATCTGGCCTACGGTCGATAAAAAATCGGAAAACTTCAACGAAATGCTCGAAAAAGGCTACCTCATCCGTACCGATCGAGGCATACGTTCAGCCCTAGACTTCGAAGGCGAAACAATACATTACGACGCGACAAATCCGGGTGCGCGCTCTTATGTATGGGGGAAGGCCAAGTCAAATTATTATTCTAAGGGCATCAAGACATTCTGGCTCGATGAAGCCGAGCCAGAGTACACGGCGTACGATTTTGATAACTACCGCTACTTTTTGGGCTCAAATCTTGCGATTGGGAATATTTACCCTGTCGAGTACGCCCGGACTTTCTACGAAGGGATGGAAGCTCAAGGACAGAAAAACATCGTAAACCTTTTGCGATGTGCTTGGGCTGGGTCTCAAAAGTTTGGCGCGCTCGTCTGGAGTGGCGACATTGCATCCTCTTGGTCTAGTCTTAAGAACCAACTTTCAGCTGGCCTGAATATGGGTATGGCAGGTTTGCCTTGGTGGACGACGGATATTGGCGGTTTCCATGGTGGGGACCCTAATGATCAGGCCTTTAGGGAGCTGTTTGTCCGCTGGTTTCAGTGGGGTGCCTTTTGTCCGGTCATGCGATTGCATGGCGATCGAGAGCCAAGACAGTCTCAGGTTGGTTCCGGAGGAGGTGCTAGCTGCTGTTCTGGAGCTGCAAATGAGGTCTGGTCATATGGTGATGAGGTCTACAAGATCTGTCAAAAGTACATGAAGATTCGCGAGCAACTAAGGGACTACACGCGTGGCTTGATGAAGGAAGCGCATGAAAATGGCTCACCAGTCATGAGAACCTGTTTCTACGAGTTTCCAGAAGACATAAAGTGTTGGGATGTGGAAGATCAGTACATGTACGGGTCTGACTACCTTTGCTGTCCGGTGCTCCAGGCAGGACAGCAGCAGATCACTGTCTACATGCCTGCGGGCGCAAAATGGAAGGCTTTCGTTGGAGGCGATGAACATGATGGCGGCCAGACGATTACAGTTGCTTGTCCCATAGACGTTATGCCTGTGTTTGTTAGACAGTCACACGGCACGTGATAGATTGTTGGTAGATGTCAGGAATATTGCCATAAATGTCGGTATACTTAGTACCGATATGACCCGACATCTGTAGGGCCGATCTGACATCTGAAGGCTCTGTAGGCTCGGCCGGAAGGTACATATGTACGAGCTGTACAGAGCTCTACATATACTGGCTCTACTGACAGTAGAGCTGGAATAAGAATCAAGTCAAGTTCATCTGAAGAATCACTTCTACCAAGCTCATTGACTAGCGTCCACGTGACCCTGCCGCACCCCCACCAACCCATAAATTTGCAGTAGATTATGGATTTCTTTCTCAGCTTTACGGAACACATTGTGCATCCAGTCAGCTTTCTGCCGGTGACTTGTCTTCACCCCCAGTCTGTAAAATAGGTATCTAGAGTTTTCCCATTCCAAGGCACCGGTTCCAGGCTTCCATGGCCTTTCCAGAAATTCATTGAAGTGGCGTCCAGCAGACCAAGTGGCTTCTCGTGATGCGACAGAAGCGGCATTCCTACGGGGACCCCCACAGTGACCGACTCATTTCTTGGGAAAAAGTGCCGAACTGAACTGATCGAGCACTATCGGATTGGTCAAGGAGACATCTCTTTAGTGAAAAAAAAATTGTTGGTGACTTTCTGTTCCAAATGCAGAGACGCACGTTCCAGACGCACGCCGAGAGATGAGAGGTGACTAACTAGGATGCACGTGCGGGAAAGCTCAAAGTGCCTCGCCCCCCGCCGGAGAATTACCCCTTACAGCTAGTACTGCACCCGGCTGGCTAGAAATCCCCCCTGGGATCACTGCCGCCGGAGCTGAAGTAGTAAAAAGTAACACATGATAGTTTGTGCTCTCGACTCGTGCGCATCAATGATACCAGTGGGTAAGCCCCGCACTCGATGGGCCTCCGGCGGGGAAGAATCTGGGGAGCCAACTAACCTCCGCATTCTCGCGTTGTTCCACTCCGAGCAGCTCGCGCTACGGAGGTAGTTTGAAGCTCGTGTTCGCGAGGGCGGCTTTCACCACGAGTATATTGTTGGCCAAATTCCCAAAGTTGGGGAACTTTTCATTCCACATTTCTATCACTGCCAGCTCTCTAGAGCGGCGCGCATCTCTTGTACACATCCAGTTGGCTTCACCATTCGACGTGCCATGATGAATCCAGATACAAAAGTTCAACCCAGCGAGAAGATCGAGGGAGAAGGTGGTATCACCTCACACTTTGAAGGCAACGACTCCAAAGATGATATTCTGGCCAAGCAGGCTACCGTTGACGAGCATACCCTTACTCTTGTCCAAGCCCTTCGAAAATATCCCAAAGCAGTCATGTGGTCGGTTCTCGTGTCAACGGCCATCATTATGGAGGGGTATGACATTGTTCTCATCGGCTCCCTCTTCGCGCAACCAGCATTCGTCCAACGTTATGGGGACTACATTGCAAGTACCGACTCGTACTCTCTCTCCGCTGCCTGGCAAGCTGGGTTGAGCAACGGCACGGGCATCGGAACCATTATCGGCGCATTCAGCAACGGCTATTTCACGCACAAGTTCGGATATCGCAAAACACTCTTGGCTTCTTTGATGTCCATTGTTGCCTTTATCTTCCTTCCTTTCTTCGCACCGTCACTTCCTGTGCTTCTTATCGGCCAAATCCTGTGCGGTATTCCATGGGGAGTCTTTGCGACCATGGCGCCGGCGTACGCTTCCGAAGTCTGCCCCATGGTCCTTCGAGGTTACTTGACGGTTTACGTCAACCTCTGTTGGGCGTTTGGACAGCTTGTCGCGGCTGGAGTGTTATCGGCGTTCTCAGACGGAACTACGAAGTGGGCCTATAAGATTCCGTAAGTCATTCCAACGTCCCATCTCAACCAAGTACTTACTAATGTCTGCCCATGTAGGTTTGCTGTCCAGTGGGCGTGGCCAATCCCCTTGTTCGTTGTCCTGTTTTTCGCCCCCGAATCTCCTTGGCATCTGGTTCGAAAAGGAAAGCATGAAGAAGCTGAACACAGTCTTCTGCGTCTCTCCTCTGGCGTGGAGAAATGCAAGGTCAAGCAAACGCTCGCGATGATGATCCACACCAATGCCTTGGAGAAGGACATCGACGCAGGAACTTCGTATTGGGACTGCTTTAAGGGCATTGATCGTCGACGCACAGAAATCGTCTGCATGGTTTTCTCCGCACAGCCATTCTGCGGCTCTGCAATGGGAGGCACTCCAACCTACTTTTTTGTTCAAGCCGGTCTGCCCACTAGCATCTCATTCAAGATGGCCGTTGGAGGTCTGGGACTAGCTGCTGTGGGAACTATCATATCGTGGTACCTTCTTCACGCCTTTGGCCGCCGCACTCTGTACGTGGTTGGTCTGGCAGCCCTGACAGGCGTGCTTATGATCGTTGGCATTACTAGCGCAGCTGCAGGTAATTCGCCAGGTGGTTACTACGCCCAAGCATCAATGATGTTGATTTGGCTTCTGGTTTACTACATGACAGTTGGCCCTATCTGTTATGCAATCATCGGAGAGACGTCTTCGACACGTTTGCGAAACAAGTCCATCTGTCTCTCTCGCATCGCTTATTACATTTCCCAAATCATCTGCAACGTCATCAATCCATATATGCTCAATCCCACCGCTGGTGACTGGAAGGGAAAGACTGGCTTCTTCTGGGGTGGATGTGCGTTTGCGTTCTTGGTCTGGACATGGTTCCGATTGCCAGAGACGAAGGATCGCACATTCGAGGAATTGGACGTACTGTTTGCGGAGAAGGTCAAGGCCAGGGACTTTTCAAAGTACATTGTAGACCCATATGCAAACAGGAACTCATGGCTCACGAAGAAGGAATGAAGATTACTGAGAGTGGGAATATTGATGTTCGGGTGCGCGGTTTGAGAAGAGGTTTTAGTGCTGATTTTACTTTCTTGCAGACAGGTTGGCAGTCTGTGAATCAATAGACCTCCAATGAGGTCAAAGGTGTATTTCATAAAAATGCCCATGAGATGGTTTCTCAATCAGTTCAGCATTTGCAATCAGCCAGTCGAGTCAGCTTTGCGTTTCCAGTCGGTCAGTCGAGATAACTACGTAAGAGCTAGAACTTAAGTGAGACGCGCGACGCGGTCATCCTAGCCACCTACTTTTTTAATTACTTATCATCAAACCACTATCAATCCAGTTGCGTCTAAATAAGAAATAGAGAACCTTATCTTATCAAGCCCTAATATTCCAGACCGCGGCAATGAGTGGCCCTCTTCTATGCGTGCAGTAATTCGTGTATTAGACCGACTCGGGTTTTCTCTAATATTAGTTATCTCTATTCACGTCGTGAATAGGATTATTTTGTATAGTAAAATACTAGACGGTAAGTCCGCATCAGGAAACGAAGCTACAATCTCACCCACAAGACTCTCAACACGGAGTCATCGCTGATCTAGTCGTCCACTTCACAGCTTTCACACTGCCTGGAAGTAGCACGCCTGCAGATGAGAGATTATATCCGCCTTCTTCACAACTTCAGCGATTGGCTGATACGGAACGGCAACCTTTCGTGATAAGGTACGATTCGTATACCGATAAGGGTGCTGAGTCGGTGGCATTGAGGTGCTTCTGGAGATTCTTGGCCTGCCAATGCCCACCTTTGCACTCTGGTCAGCATCTGCCACCGAGATCCTTCTTCATTTCCACACATCTATCCATCCCAATGTTGGGGAGTTTGGCTTTCCATGACGACACCCAGATATGTTTACTACTACTCGTAACGAGCGATCAGTGAAAAGGAAGCATGGGATGATATAGTAGCACCCGAAACCGGCGGTGGTGGTGGTGGTAGTTTATTACGCCCGGCAAAAGCCTAAAAGGCACTATTCCTATTATGTACAGTACATGATCTACTTCTTTCAGAATAACTAGTATCTCGTCCAAGCCTATACACATGGATCTCCTACCGATAATCATACAATAGCCACGTCTTTTATATAGGGAATGCTCGTGTTATATTGTAGTGGGGTTTTGTGGTCTATGCGCACGTGGTTCACAGACACGTGCGCAGGACCAGCATAAATATCGCGTTGCGCATATACTTCATTCTTCAGGCAGTTCACACTCCAACAATACTTTCATTCTCTTGATTCACAGCGCAATCGGGACGCGCTTATACTCGCATTTCGCCCCTTCTATAATATTAGTAATAAGTAAACTTGAGGGCAACTTCCCCCAAGTGTTTAACATCCTATCCTTAGCAGTTGAAGCGGGGCTTGTTAGGGCACACAAGGGTGCGTGGTATAGTTAGTTGGGGTATAAGAGAGGAAAGTATAAAAGGGAAAAACTTAGGAAATCTTATTCACAAGCTATATAGTAGCTTATTCTACCTTTAAATTAAGTCGTCTAGTAGAAATTGCGTATTTGATCGTTTCGTGGACCGCCTCTAGGTTTGGCGCCCATTCCTCTAGATTAGACTTAGCTTTGCCTCCTAGGAAGTAAGAAAGGTTACCTCTCCTTATCTCCGTCTGCGCTATTATCCGTGTCTGTAGTGTATCCTATTTTGTATATCAGAAAAGAAAGTGTTTTATTGTTTCCCTAGCTTGTCTATACGCACACTAATCCGACTCCGCGACACTAATTTAGTTGAGGTAGCCATTGAGGTGTGTTATGCCCGTCTATAGCTAAGCCAATACCCTTGCTTCTCGTCGACTAAGGGAGTTGTATAACGCGTGAGTGTATTGTCCTAGTAGTGCTGCGTCCATTTCTGTAGAGTATCTTCTGACCCCTTAGAGAATCTTTTGCTTTTTAGATTGCTTTGCTCTTGTATAATTTAGTAGTATAGACTTTGCCTATAGTGATAATTCTTCTGGCGCTTGATCTCTTTTTGTGGCTCGTTTCGCGGCTTGCTTTGCTAGTTTGCTTAGGTGGAATTCTTGACTAGCTAGAATCTATACAATTAGTACCTGATTATCTCCTACCCTTAATATGTAGAAACTATTATAGATTTAACTAATGAAGTTTTAACTAGATTAGTAATGTAATCTGCTAATTGCTTTTAGTACTACTTAGTTACTGTAGAAGGAACGAAATGCGAGTATAAGCGCGTCCCGATTGCGCTGTGTATCGCACGTGCTCTTAGTGAGGGATAAAACAAAGACGACGTAAAACGAAGGTTATGTGCTCGAACGCACTGCAAAAATGCATCAGCAAACAAGTTGTACGATTGTGCATGTATGTATAGGTATCTATGTACAGGTGTGTGTGTGTGTGTGTGTGTGTGTCTATTTAACGTCCGTGCGGAGCACATGATCCGGTCACGTGTCCTAGAAGGCCCCGGAGGGGCAAAGGACGCCGGGGGAGGGAGGCCCCCGGGCTCTAGTAGCTCTGCTATTTACAAGTAGTTACCTATTACAAAAAACCCAAAAGGGAGAAAAATCCAAGGAGCATTAGCAGGGTTTACATGATTGCCGCCGCTGTCAGTTGACCTCTTGAGGAAGACAATTCGCTGCCGTCCCAGTGCAGCCAGACCCCTATTCTAGCACTCTTCTATCCCCGTCCGCAACTGCCACACAAAAAGTAGTATAACAAAAGAAAATAAAGTTAGCTCGAGGTTGAGCTTGCGGCCCGTAGACGGTCCGCGAATGGCACGGCTCCAGTTAGAGGTGCAAAGCAGTTGCCAGTTGCCCGGAAGCGTGTAGATAGCGTAGGAGTAGGTGTTGGGCTTGGATCTGGAGAATCCGGACCTGTTTGTGTAGGTGTAGTAGTTGACTCTGCCATCTGTACATCCTGTAGGTTAGCTTTTGAGCAGCCCGCTACCGCGCAGGCTCTTGCTCGGGCAGCCTTAGTTGTTTGCAGAATTGCCTCCCGCTCAGATTTGGTTTTTGGGCCCTTGTGAGTAAGCCGCAGGGGGCAGTTGATATCGTCCGCCGGGTGAGGACCTCCGCAATGTATACATCTCGCGGGGCAAGTATAAGGTTTTGCGGTTGTATAGCGGGTTGTGTGGGTTGTCTTCGCTGTAGTTGTTTGATCCGCAGATGCGGCACCGTTGGGCCCGTGTACAACAGCGCGTGTTGTGCCACTGGAAGCACCGTTTACATTAGACTGTCTTTGGTTTGTATACAATGGCAGAAGCAGTTGCGACTACGCCAAGTATCCGGAGTGTCTTTGGTAGCGCTGCGTGAGACTTTGTCTCAAAGCTCACAAACTAGCTTGTATTACATAGGCCTTTCTCTTTGCTTTGTGTTGTTTCAATAGTTTGGACTGGCCGCTGGCCAGTGACGTCAACAATAGACTCGGCGAGAGTGTTCTCTTTAACAGGGGCTATTCCGCCAATAGTACAGACAGCCCTCGGGACGTTGTCAAGTCTGTACGTAGTCCAGTTTGGTTGGCATTCAAGTTTGCAATTCCCAATCATCCGTGAAATGTCTTCTGTATATGTTTCTAGGGCCATAAGGTCTTTGAGGGAGTTTGTACAAAGGGCATATCTAGATTTGACAGCTTGTACTTCTTTAAGGAGAGGGGCTTGCTCCCCCAGCTCCTTTTTTAGAGCACAGAGGATTGCATATCCACCTGCTGCTCTAGCCTTGTGTTCTGGCCCAATTCGTATGAAGAATCGGGTATCTGGGCGTTTTGTAGGGGGTGTGCGGCCCGTAGGTTGACGCCTCGGGGCAGCTGTTGTAGCTGCTTGGGCGTATGTAATAGGGGGGAAAGAGGGGTTCGGATTCGTAGGGTTTGGCAGAGGGAGTATTGCCGGCGGCATTATTCGGGGAGGGTGGGAGCCTTTGATATAAGCGTCAAAGTGCTTGTTTACGGTGTTGAGGATCTCTGTACAAAGTGCTGTCAGAGGGTTGCGGACTACGTCAGATTGTAGGTATTCATCCCACAGTGTTGCGATTAGTCCGTAAATAAGCTGGCCATCTACTGCCCGTGTAGCTGCAGCTGTTGTAGTATTGAGCAGGGCCTGCGAGAGGGTAGTCGGTAGTGGCGCCATAGAGCTTCACGCGTCACTGCTTCACGCGTCACTGCGCAGTCAAATGGTGTCAGGGGACCCGTAAGGGGCCTCAAAAGAAGCGCCGAATCGGCAGGGAGTATATAACGTATAAAGTACGCGTGATATTGCTTTGTGTCGTGTCTTTTGGTGTA
>NXFV01001525.1:0-10400 GCA_002803225.1 Gamarada debralockiae | reverse complement strand
ATGCCCGGATGGCACGTGACATCCAGCTAAGCGATCAACGTGACCGATTTCCCCACCACAATACAGCAAGAGAATAGAGAACAGACTACACTGTCAGCACTTGATCGAATAGAGAGAAGGATGGCGCAAGCTAGGTATGAGAACAGGAAGCAAACAATGATCACGAGCTTCTTCAAGCCTAGAGACTAGTCTAGAATAGGCAATCTACATGCGTTTTGATCAAACTCTATGGTTTTGAGCGTTTTAGAGTCAAATTTGAATTCAAAGACTTCAGTCTCACGTGACCCCTTTCTATAAGAATACCTCCCTATAAGAATACAACCCTTGGAACCGACGATATTCTTATATCCAGGTTTTACTGTAGCCTCTAATCCCTCATTTGCCAGTGGCGTTGAGCTGAATTCTGTCTCAGCGCTAAGTTTAGCCCCCAAGCCACCCAATACTCGGTCACAAGCACTGCTCAAAATCGGCTTGGCTTATGGATTACTGGCTTGAAACAAAAATTCAATCGGATTTTCCTTCTTTTTTTTTTCCTACTACGCTTCGCGCCACTTAACCCTAGTTTCGTGTTTGATTAGCCTGTAATAACCTCATTTGCCAGTGGCGTTTAAGCTGAATTCTGTTTCAGCGCTAAGTTCAGCCTCCAAGCTACCTCGATACCCGGTCACAAGCATTGCTCAAAGTCGGCTTGCTTTATGGATTATTGCCTTGAAACAAAAATCCAGCCCGATTATTTCCTTTTTTTCCCCTCTAGTACGCATCACACCACTATGCTGTGGCTTATGCCCATCAGGTTTACTTCAAATATCGGGCTTCATTATGGGACACTACAACCTGCGAGGCTTCCTACCTAACCTCGACATTTGGAGCGCATACACAACTATCGACTCAAATCCCTGGACACCATATTTTATATTTCCTGAATATTCCAGACTTTCTGATTTTCAACTTCTCCCTCATTTCGGCGGCAGGTACTTGGGCAAACAATGTCGTCTGAGGATACAATGTCCAAAACATCATCTCCAAAAACAGCGGTCGTCGAACCCAGCGAACGATTGAACGAGGCAGGAGACCCAGTGAGCGAAGAAGTGACTACAGCGAATGAACGATCCAACCAAGTGGATGAAGAACCACAGCGAGCGAGCGAAGCAGCGAATTCAGTGGGCGATGGCGAGAGAACGAGTGAAGTGATCGAAGCAACAATACCTTCAGACGAGAGTTACGAACAAGAGAACGAGGTACCATCCCATGTTGAGTCGATTGAAGCTGGGATAACGTCAACAACGCCGCTCCAGATCGCGGACATTGGAGATGCTCCCAAAATCGGAACAAGAACAGCAATTACTGAGGTCGAGAAATCCGCAATCATCGCTAATCAGCTCTGGGCGCCATTCGTTTTGCGACCGGCTGCAATCCTTCTCTTCATCGGCGTATTTATAATTATTTCGATATGTACCACAACCTTCTTCATTGCTTCGAATAGGCATAACGGAATTGCTTCGGTAAACTCGAACTACTATTACTTGTGGACATATGGTCCCACTGCTGGTAGGCTCACATTTATCCAATACTCAATACTGTGATGAATCTAATCGAATAGTATTCATTCTAATCGGATCATTCTGGGCACAAGTTCAGTATCGGGCACTCGAGATTATGCCATGGCTACTAATGTCATCCGGCTTTGTATCCGCTTCCGAATCTGTTTCGCTAGATTATATATCTCCATGGAACGTCAAGTCACTAATAAAGACACTGAGAAAAAAGCACTTCTTGGCAACATTAGCTATACATGGAACACTTTTGATCAAATTGGCCACTGTTTTTGCCACTGGAATGTTTTCAACCAGCCTTTCCAACACAGCATCCACGACATTATTTACGAAGGAAACCACATTCAAGAATTCCTATGTCAACAATCCAGGACAAATTCGCAACGAAGACATATTTCCATTACTGTCCACATATGTTGACAATCAATTCAATACCACTCCCCCTCTGGGAAGCAATTCAAATCACGTATTTGAAGTGTTTGATGATGGAAGTATGGCGAATGGTAAGAAGCCTTGACATAAGAGATTGGCACATACTTATTAAGATACTGGGCATAGGTTCTCTTTATGCCTACAGCCAGAGCTACCAAGCTACAGTGAACGTTCTCACAACAGATCTGACATGCGAAGAAGCTGCTGCCACAGCAGCTTTGGTAAATTTCACATTCAACGGGTCAACAGCAACCCCAACCATTGTCACCCTTCGAGCTCAATCTTGCTCTATCAACCTGACACTGGATGGCACAGTTTCTACTCAAATCGTACCTGTCTTCGACGAATACTTAACTCAGTTCATAGTTTCCGGCTGCTCTGAGGAAACAGATTATTTCAACCTATCCCTGTGTTATATCGGACAGGAGACACCAAAGGACAGTGTGTTGTGGGGTTACTTTACCGCTCCGGAGTCAGATAATTCAGCAGCATCCTACGAAATCCCAATGTTGAATCCCGATAACTCTACCACCGTGGTCAATCAGCGCTATTCTGCCATAATGTGTACACCAAAAGTCGAGACCAGTCTCGGCCAGGTCACCATCAATAGAGATTTCTCCACGGGTGATATATTCAGCGAAGTTGCAATTCAAGTATCCAGCGACATACCAGGACTTGCTTTGAACTCCAGTTCAATACCCTTGCCCCAGTCTCTGTTGTACCAGTCATATTGTCCAATAGCTTGGTTTTTTGAGGGCGGTATTAGTACCTCACTTACATTTGCCAACACTACCAATGATGATATTTCATCCCTGAGCAATGCTACCGTATTTGCGGCTAATGTTAGAGCCGGTGTGGCTTCAGTCATGGCGCAAGCAGCGAGAACTTATTTGATGGTGCCTTCTAATGACACTGTACTTGGAACTGCATTCGGGCCTGACGTTCGACTGATAATCCAACCAGTTTCATTCGGTATGATGATTGCTGCGCTCTGCTTTGCTATCATCAACTGCGGTGTTCTACTTCTACGATATATCCCTTGTAGAGTCTGCAGTCGCGACCCAGGATCAATTGGAGCTCTGGCAACTATTCTGGCCCGCAGCAATGTTGCCTCCCAAGCCTTTCAAGAAACAAACTCCTTATCAACAGAGTCTTTATTTCATCTGCTCAAGGATAAGAAATTCCGTACTAGAACCGGGGACCACGGAGAGTTTTTCATTGAACTGGACGACAATAGCCCCAATAAGAAAATCGACCGGCTCTCCAACATAAAAGGGTGGACCCCATTTTCTCTGACCACTGCTTCATTCCTTATCACCCTTTTACTTCCAATTGCGCTCATCGTGGTGATGGAAGTGCTATTACATATTTCTACGCAATTCGACGGAATCACCTATCTCGACGACAAGTCATATTTGAGGTACCCTTGGAGGTATTTGCCTGCTCTTGCAGCACTGTGTGTGCAGTCACTCTTTGAAAGTCTCTCGTTCTCAGTGAGGACTCTTCAAGCATACCGCCTTCTGTGGAAAGGAAAAGCTCCAAAATGGGTGGTTATGGAGAACACTCAGCGTAAATCAGACGTACGGGCGTTTGTAGATTCATTCTTCAAACGCCAGTGGGCGGTCTTCTTTGCCATTTTACCTGTACTTCTTGCTCCATTCCTGCCAATCGCAGTTTCTGGACTCTATACGCCAACAACCACGCTGGCAATTCTTTCGGGGAATGCCACTGTCTTGGACAAATTCAGCCTGGTTCAATCTATCCAAGAGGACACGTTCAACATTAATGGAACTGGAACCAATTCGACGGTTACCAGACCGTATTACAGCACCGATCAAAATAATTCTTTTGGCATAGAAGCGTTTGCTGGTGATATGATTCTCGTCCTGAATCGATCTTACCCTCAGTGGACATATTCCAAATACGCATTCTCCCAAATTAAATTGGATGAGAGAATTTGGAGTACTGCATTGCTCTACCAAGAATCTTTTTCCGTGGTTCTCCCGGCGGTATATGTCAACATGAACTGCTCTCTCTTGAAAGCCGCGAATTATGAGTTGGTCCCTGTTAACGTCAGCGTGTCCCCACCACGCCCTGGCTATGCTATGATATATCAAAATCTGGGCCCCGAAAATTGTCAATTTGGCAACACTACTGCTTCAAGTCCTCACGTGAATACCACTCTACCAGCTGATTACTGGGCAGTGGCGTGGTCGGTATCGGCGTCTAACACCTCGATCAGCTGCCCTACAATGATGTTTGCTTTCGGGAAAAAGGAAGGCAACGCTGTGAGCACCAATCAAGCAAGCGTAATCCAGTGTCGACCCAGAATTGAGGCAGTAGATCTCAACGTTGTCCTTTCTTACCCATCGCTAGGAGTCGATCTTACAGTAATTCCCGAGCCAGTTGAGGAAACCAAGCAAGTTTTGTTTGATGCATCATTTGACACAAATGGCATTAGCGTTGTGCCCACGATAAATAACTTTCTTAATCTGAAAGGCAATGGGCTTCCAAATGTCAATACCAATACCGATCCTGAAGCCTTCTTTCAGGCAATGATCTATGGACTCAATGGCACTTCCCCAGATGAGCTAGCCACTAATTCAGAAGCCTTGATAGAGGGAGTTCAACGTATCTACGGAATCATCACCGCACAACTTATCAACCTCAATGGACGGCAAAGTTATGTTGCCAATACCACTGCCACACAAGAGGAGAGACCTGTTATTAGTGGTCAGTTTCATATAACCCTACCTCGGCTTACTCAAAGCGTCATTTCTACCAGAATTCTGGAGGCTCTACTTGTAGCTATGGTAGCATCTGGGCTCTTGACGGTATTTTTGGTGACCAAGGACAGACAGATTGTGCCGAAAAGCCCTTATACCATCGCGGCCGTGTGGAGCTTATTGGCTGGCTCGAAAATGTTAGGAGAAGATTTCATTCCGCCAGGGTCAGAGTGGTACAACGATGAGCAGCTCAAGTCTAGGGGAGTGTTGGAAGGACGATCATTTAGACTCGGTGACTTCGAGAATGGCGAGGACCATGTTCAATCTGGAAGTCCTTTCCGACTTGATATTGACGACACATAATATATCATAGTCAGATAGGGAACTACTTGTCAAGCCAGATTCAGATTAAATGTTTGGATTTGGCATTGGATTTAGGTATATCCTTCCGCTTATATTGAAGGCGATAAGGGTTATCCTAATTTTAGTGCCAGCGGCTCTATGAGTTCAATACAACATAAAACTTACAACGAGATGACCAGGTGCTACGACAAATGCGTGTCAATCTCGGTTGAAATGGAACGAGCACCATTACATGCACTGGGCGTTCTGGTTAATGCGGGGTGCGCTGTATTTTAGGCTTAAAACAGGGTCTCGCTTAAGGAACAGCGCTCAAAAAACAGCGCTTATGCCCTGTAATAATTACAACTGCTCTTGCAGCGTCTCTCATTAATTGCACGGCTTTTATTAATTATTTGCATCGTAATTATTGCTCAAATTGCTTTTTATTATATTCTGGGAGTGTGTGCCAAGCTGCACGTGCGACCGGGGCCTCGAAAAGTCGTGACTTTTTATATCCTCGGGCCCTCGTTACTTTAAGCCCGTCTATTAAATCAGTTTAGCCGCATTTGGTATTCTCTCCAATTAAACTTTAATCTAGGGCTATAATAAGCCTTTGTAATAATGCCTTTAACCTTCAAGCCAATCTGAGTGACTTTTGGTGGGGATGGTGGCCCACCCGAACGAACGCTGGGGGATCTGGTTGCCTTTCTCACACATACATTAGTACCGGTCACTCGGCTTGCATGTGCGTGCGCCTGTACAGAACAGCGTAAATAGCGGGAACCCATTCAATAGATATTGTCTAAGCGTTATTTTGCTGATGTTGATGTAGGCCGCTGCTTGCACAATAGCTAGAGGGAGGTATGCGAGCTCGTTGAGCAAGAGTTTCGCCACCTCTAGCTCGTTCGCCGGGCTGATCAAGTACATTTCTAGCATCTTTTGAGCTACGTCCTGTTCCATCTCTAGCAAATCCACAATATCTTGTGATGCCAGCGTAACAGCCGTCTTCTTGTCAGTTGTTGTAAAGATGATGGCGCCCTGATTAGACACTGGTAGAGACTCGATTAAGCTAGCTGCCTGAGATGACCGACATTTCCTAGTCTAGCCTCGTCCGTGATGTCGAATACCAGTAGCCACTGCCCTGCGCTCTCTTTGCTCAAGTATAGCTGAACCAGCTTCTTGAAATCTGCCTTTTCTTCATCCGAGCTGGGAATGTTAAGCCGTTGAGCGATATTCGCATACGCTTGACAAAGACTCTCTATATTGCTTGCAAGTATCCAGAAAACTAAGCAGTTCTTG
Source organism: Gamarada debralockiae (assembly GCA_002803225.1). Classification (NCBI taxonomy): domain Eukaryota; kingdom Fungi; phylum Ascomycota; class Leotiomycetes; order Helotiales; family Hyphodiscaceae; genus Gamarada; species Gamarada debralockiae. The sequence goes on along the minus strand of NXFV01001525.1, from coordinate 4,048 downwards.
AACGTTTCTCTTTCTCTGTACGCTAACTCGAACGCCAGCTGTGTTTTGCCTATGCCGTCCGTACCCGTGATTGCCACCTTCGTAGTTGACGCTCCGGCAAAGAGCTTCCCTTCCAGCTCGGCGAGTTGCGATTCGCGACCAACAAATCGAGGGTTTCGGTCGAAAGGTACAATGAACAGTGTGTTGTTAGCTGCGCGCTAGAATTCAGTACTTATCAGACAAACTCGTGTAGGCCGTACCTTTTTCCATCTCCTCCTGAAGTCGTTCCAATACTCTCTCCTTTCCTTCGCCATATCTAAACTCCATAGATACGCTGAAAATCCCAATCAAAGAGTAGGCCAGGTCTTCTTCTTCCATTGTCTGGCGGCCCTCCATCCATGCCATTCGATCTTTTACACTGAAATCCTCGAGAGGACTACCCCGTAAAGCTTCGACTGGAATGCGAGTAACCTCATGTATCTGCCGCTCAAGGGATTCTTTATCACCCACGCGCTGACGCTCTAAGGAAAAGAATTCGACTGATGCGGGAGCGATGAGCTCTTGAAGCGTCCAGCCTCGAGTAAACCATCTGCTGTTTCGAAAAGATGCATCCCATTTACTCTGGTGCAGCTGAGCATCTATCATAGGCGCCGAGATATCCGAGAAGAAAACATAGCATTTTGCAGCATTTCTATACCATCGAAACATAGAATTAATCGCGTTTGAAAGCTCGCGGAGATTCCATTTGTCAATACAACATTGGCTGATACGGAACGGCAACCTTTCGTGATAAGGTACGATTTGTATACCGATAAGGGTGCTGAGTCGATGGCATTGAGGTGCCCAATGCCCACCCTTGCGCTCAGGTCAGCATCTGCCACCGAGATCCTTCTTCATTTCCACACACCCATCCATCCCAGTGTTAGGAAGTTTGGCTTTCCATGACGACACTCGGATATGCTTTCTACTACGCATAACGAGCGATCGATGAAAAGGAAGCATGGGATGATAGCTTTTATTGCTCTGCATGCTTTTTCAATTATACGTACAGTAGTGTACACGGCCCAACCCGGCCATGATTCACGACCTTCTTTCCACAGCAACATCTTCATTCTTTTTCTTGAAAACCCAGCTCCTCGGAGCGAACACGGATTTAATTTCTGGACTTACAAATTCTTCCTCCAAGACTACATTTACGTACAACTGCAACTCCGATCAAATGTCCTGCCAAACTTTGCGAGATGCGAGAAGTGGGGCAAACTGCGGGGTTCCACCGCCCTTCTTACCTAAAACAATGAAAGAGTGCTTCTTGAGCTCTCGGATGTACCTACGCAGATCGCTATAGGGCTCTTTTATGAACATCGGGTTCGCCAGACAATTTGGGTCAGTGATCCCTTGTCTACTTGCTCATTCGCGAACAGGTGTTCCATGTCCATCTGTGTAGCTTCTGGGATCCACGGTTCTTTCATTGGAGGGAAACCTTTTCTCCACTATTTCAAAAGCCTCAAGCGACAACCTCCTCTCCTTTTCAAAAATTGTTTCGGGCCCTCCAAACAGAAGCAAAGTGAATGACTCAGCTTAGGGTTGCTTAGCAGACAGAATTGCCGTGAATTGTCAAAGTTGGCATATCTCCGCGGCGAATGACATTCGTCCTTCCGCATCTTAGTCATCATTTTGCAGCGCTCGCGCTTTTAACCCTTTTACTTCTGCAACTACATTTTCTCCTTTCATCAATTGCCATCACGTGCTACCGCGATCAGTCATTGGGAGTTACCAAGTGGTCGCAGATTAATTTCCTACTTTACATCCTCCAAAGATCTAATTGCTTCTTATCTGCTCAATCTCGATCATCCAACACGACAACACTTTAAATCAAAGTACGCAATGGGTTCAATCACCACCTCCACTCCCGAAGTCCCAATCCCCCGACCAACAACCCTCGTCTCCCTCCGAACTGGTAAGCTCGCTCCCTTCGGCCCTCTTTCGATCCAATCTGGCATTATGAAGTCTCCCCGCGTTGGCCGTATCCGTGTCTCAAAGCTCGGCCTCACAGACGATGAGCACGATCTCACCTTCCATGGTGGGATAGACAAAGCAATTCACCAATACGACTCTTCTCACTATCCTCTCTGGCGCGAGCTCTACCCTTCCTGTGACCAATTCCTCCCCGGCGGGTTTGGTGAAAACTTGGTCGCTTATGGATTCTCGGAGACGAATATCTGTATCGGAGACAGAGTGAGGATTGGTCCAGCGGGCGGAGGAGACGGTGGAGCGTTATTGGAAGTTAGCCTACCGAGGCAGCCATGCTTCAAGCTTAATCAACGATTCGGGACCAAGAACTTTGCCCCCAAAACGCACGAGTTGGCCAGGACAGGGTGGTACTATCGTGTCATTGAAGAGGGGTGGATTGAGGAAGGGATGCAGATCGAGATCATAGAACGGAGATGGCCCAGATGGACGATCGAGCGACTTCACCACTTCGTACATCGGGAACAAGGGGATAGAGAAACCATCGAAGAGCTAGCGACCATTCCGGAGATGGGGAATGAATGTAAGAGCGTCTTCGAAAAGAGATTGATAAAGATGGATGAAGACAAGAAAAAGAAAGCAGAAGTCTGGAGACGTTTTCGGATCACGAGGAAGAAGTTGGAAACGCCTAGGATCATGGGCTTCACGTTCCGATGCATCGACACGTTTGAAAAGGTTGAGGACGTGCAGCCAGGCTGTCACGTCTGCGTCCGCCTCCCTAATGGCCTACAACGAGCATATTCAGTCGTGGGAGGCACGAGCGAATGTTTTGATCTCGCCATCGCGCGCGACGAGAGCAGCCGCGGAGGCTCAATTTACCTCCACGACAATGCGAAACTTGGCGACACCCTTGCCTTCGGCACTATCACACAAAGTCTTTCACCAGCTTCAATGGCATCGCATCATATTCTCATCGCGGGCGGGATTGGCATCACTGCATTTCCAGCTATGACGAAGCGGTTTGAGGATATCAATTACAACTATGAGCTTCATTATTGTGTGCGATCGGCAGAAGACGTTGCTTTCAAGAAACGCATGGTGGAGTTGAGCGATAAAGTGAAGGTGTATGATAAAGCGAAGGGTGAGAGACTTGATGTTGCGGCTTTGCTGAGAAGAAGAAAGTGGAATTCTCACGTCTATATCTGTGGTCCCCAACGGATGATAGATGGTGTGCTCGCCGCCGCCAAAGAGGTCGGGATGGAAGATGACGAGGTGCATTACGAGACGTTCAAGGTTGAAGCTGGTGGCGATCCATTTACAGTTGATGTTGAGGGACCTGGGGAAAAGAAGTGTTTGAGCGTGGGAGGAGAAGAGACATTGCTCGAGGTTATGCGGAAAGCCGGCTTCGAGATCGGGAGTTCGTGTGAGGTGGGTAATTGTGGGACTTGCAGGATTAGGTTAAAGAGTGGTATGGTAGAGCATAGAGGGGGTGCTTTGAGTGAGGAAGAGAAGAGATCTGAGCTGTTGAGCTGTGTCAGTAGAGGGTTGGGACATATTGTTGTTGCCGTGCCTGAGGATTGAGATAAGAGAAGAGCCTTGGATCGTGATTTTTGTGCCGTCTTGCAGTATCTACAAGACTGAGAGCAATCAGCGACTCAACATCCCTAGCTCTTAACACTGAGTAATACAATTTCTCCTTTCATTCAAGCCTCGCCAAGTGGCATCCACGCCACCTTTACTCTGGCAGAGCTACAACCATCTTTCATTTTTCAATCATAATACCTAGCCTTAACGCCCTTAATAATCTCCTGTTCCCCACTCGTCTCTCTCGACCCTCCAGCTTTATCAACATTCTTCGCCACCCGCGCCTTAACCCACTCACCCGCAGTCAACACCTCTCCCTCCTCACATTCCCCCTTCAACCCCAATCTCTCCAAAACCGGACTTTCCACTGGTCTCAGCACCAACTCATCCTCCGGCCGCACAAAATACAGCATCCCCAACCGATCCAAATGCGCTTGATCCGGAGGCGGCGCAACCACTCTATGAACACTAGATTTCAAAAACCCATTTGGCAAAAATGATAAAGAGTCAGCGATAT
>NXFV01001524.1:0-20770 GCA_002803225.1 Gamarada debralockiae | reverse complement strand
GGGGGGGGGGGGGTGGATTTGGAGCGCTTCGACGGGTTGGCGGAATAGGAGTGCTAGTGTATATCTCCTTGATATAGGTCGGCACAATAACCTCTTTCTCCTATAGGACACCCTAATCTTGCTCCTTTCTCGTTTATATTATATAATCGGCTCCTACCCCTTATATCCCTCCTCTTTAGTATTGGCCTAAAAACGTTGTCAAGCTAATCAAGAATATTATCCTTCTTATACAGGTCGACACGCTGGCTTGCAATAGGTTTTGTCTTGATCTTATAGAGCTCAGGAGTACATTTCAGCCATTATTAAAACTAGCACTAGGAGGGAGCTATTTTCTAGACTATATTATAAGTATACAATACAGTTGAAGAGTATATGCCTTGTGTGACGAACCAGTCCAATATCACATAGAAGGAGCATATGAGTAAAGGGTGTTCATATACAAGAATATCAAGCTAAGGGAGCAAGAGGAGCCAGGGGCCGAAGGCCCTTAAATACATGCTAGCTTAGCGACGTGGTCTCGTGTAGACATCACGTGTAGGCTTGCTGGCGATGCGCCCGGCCAAAGCCGTAACACCTTGTAGCTCCCTTCCTACTATTTGTTACTTGATCTGCCGCGTACTTAATAACTTCCTCCTCCTGCCAGTCCTCCAAGATCTTATTATTGCCTCCTCATTTGTTATTCTCTTTATAGCAGGAGCGTTAGTGCTTCTAGTCCTTCTTCCTAGCCATCCGCTATGTAGTATCAAAGGATTCTCGTTCTCTATAAAGTGTATTCGTGCTGCGTATATAGCTAACTCCTTTGGGTTCTTACGGAGCTATTGAATAGCTTCTTATATACATATCTTAAGGGGTTAGTTGCGAATATGCTCTAATACAGAGAGGGAGTAATAGCGGACTCTCTTGCGATGATTTTATCTATAGTGTTATTAGATCGTGTAATAATTGTTTATTTTTTTTTTAGCAGTGTTCCTATACAAAAATGCAATTAATGTTTACGAAACCCAACAACTTGCTTTCACCTGACATCTTGGTGTCACGACGCTACCTAAAGTATTGGGGATCAACCTCAATTCTCTAGCTAACTAGTCGATATAACGAGAATACTAAGCTAGAGAGGAAAGGAAAAGAAGAAGGAGAGCTCTATAAGATGCTCAAGCTTATATATAGGGGCCTTGTTAGCTCAAGCTAACAAGGGCCTAGTATGTGATATCTATGACAGCTGTGACAGCACTATGTATTGGGATCTCACACGTTGAAGACCTTACGCAGTAAATGCTAAATCGATGAAAATACTAAGCTAAGGAAAGAAGAAAAAGGTTTTACAAGTATATGAGGTCTAATATAACTCCCGGACACGCTAGTGCACGCTAGACGCGTGATGTGCGCCGTTGGTGGTGGTCCCAACTCTTACCTTTCCTCATGATTCGCGCCAAATACGAAAACACTAAATTTGATAGAACAGAAATCAAGGAAATAAAACATTAGACGAAACCACATCTGTACTAGTACACGCTAGGTCCAACATATGCCTGCCTGCTAGTTATTTAAGGCACATCTGTTTCAAAATCTGAACATTGCGCTGAGAAATACGTCGTGTCAAGGAAGCTGCTGGTGATTTGACCCAAGGCTATACACTGATTCGCCAGCGCATTAACAGCAGCGACCTCATCCGCGCACTCGCTGTCCGCGAAGAAGGAGAACGTACACCCCTCATTGATTGTAATAGACGACAGCAAAACATCAATTTCCTGGCACTGGATGTTAATGCTGACATCTTGCTCGGCCGCCACAAAATCTGTGCAGTTCGCGTCCGAGAAGTACTGCACCGTCAGCGTGCCCCCCGTTGCGGGCGCAGGGCTCGACGTCGGCGCTATATTGGAAGTCGGCACTGCCGTGGAAGTCGGGCCTTCGGTAGCCGTAGGCGCCTCCGTGCTCGTCGATGTCGCTGGCCCGATGGGCACGACCGCCAGCGAGGTGAGCACGCTCGCCCCGGTCCCCGTACTCGAGCCGATGGGCACGACCGTGAGCGACGACAGCGTCGGCAGCGTGGTTGGCACCTGGCCCGGCTGTACAGTAAAGCAGGTGGAGAACAGGGGCGTGGCGGTCGACACAATCGGAATCGTGCTGGGCAGCTTCTCGCCGATCCGCACACCCGCAAACGCGTCCAGCTCTGCTGCGAGATCGAGCTCGAAAGACGCACCAAGGTACGCGTCAGCCGCGCCACATACGCCGCCGACCGCGGCGGACAAGGCGGATGCGTCGAGGGTGAGCTCGGGCGCGCTCAGCGAGAGCCCCGCGGTGAGGCCGGTGTCGAGGAAGAGTGCGTTGAGGGAGACGATGAATCGCGGGCCGAGGGTGGCGGAGAGGGAGGCGCTAGCGTCGAGCTGGGGCGGGATGAGGGAGAACTGGGGCGCCCAGCCGGAGAAGTTGGAGGAATCGCCGCCGACGCCAATCTGGGCGATAGAGGCCTGCGGGATGTCGATGCGGATGCCGACCGAGGCCGAGAGTTTGGCGGAGAGGGCGGAGACCACGGCAGAGGCGTCGACTTCGAGCGTGGGGCCCACGGAGACGATGCCCACGTCGAAGGCCTCGCCGAGAGGGACTTGCAGGATCTGTTCGTTGAACAAGAGCTCCTCTGTGAGGTCGGCGGAGGCGGAGAGAGCCAAGGTGGCGAAGGCGGCGACATGGTCGGGCGTGAGCCTAACGAAGCCAGAGAGGCCGAAGAAGGCGCCGGAGATGCTGATGTCGTAGTCGAGAGAGCCTTGGATGCCGCAGGTGGTGCAGTCGAGGGAGAAGTCGGTGCCATTGACGCTGTTTTTGTACAAGTTGGTGTTGGAGAAGTCGTGGTTTAGGTTGATACTGCCGTTGTTATCGTCGCGTGGTCGGAGCCTCTGCGCGTTGTTGGTGACGGGGCCAAAGATACCGGTGCTGGACAGATGAAGTTCATAAATGTCTATGGCATCGCCCCAAGCTTTTTGCACAGCGGAGAATGTGGCAGTAAGGGTGCCATCGTCAAAGGTAACAGTTTGTGCGAGGTAAGGAGTTCTGTCATCGCCCTCACAGCCTGGATAGTTACCGGTGATGATGACAATTACTTCGTGTGCATCGTGCTGATTGAGCCAATCCCAGGATTGCTTTGCATTTTGATAAGAAGGTGAGTCTGCAAATGTGATTTCAACGGCGGAATTCGAGCATGTAGCCGTCTTAATCGAGTTTGAAAAGTATTCGACCCCAATCAGCCGTTGATTATCATCCCTCGCAAGACAAGTAAGGTTTAAGTTGGGATTTGTGACTAGAATATTATAAACAGTCAGGCTCAACGGAAGAATACCAAATGGGGAGGGGAAACAAGTTTGGCCTACCATCCTGTCCCCAGTAGAAGCTGACGGTTTGTTGCATGTCAGGAACATCCACCGCATCTCTCTTAATAAGTCTGTCTGATGCAAATCGATATACAGGAGGTGTCCTGCATCTTCCCTGTCTGCTCCATGGTGAATTGTATCTGGATCTTGCCTCAGAACCAACTGACAGAGTGAGGGCCGTCAGGGCTAGCATAAGTCCAAAAATTCCGTGTAGCATGTTGGAGGACTAACACAGAAGAGATGCCAAGAAATGAATTTTCTGAAATCAAATTCGCATGTCCTCGGGTTATTTGAGGCTTCAACGAAGATAAAAAACAGAACGAAGGGCTGAATGCGTACTGATAGCCCTTTGTATTACGTTCGCCCGCGGGGACGATGATATATATGTGCTGGTACTACTTTCAATGACCCTACACGAAGTGCACCAACTCATTTCTCGTTATAGTCAAAGCCAAGGATACGAAGAGTGATTCCTACGCGAGTGAGAAGGGAGCTCCCGCGCCCAATGGCGGGTGCGGGAGACGCCGCAGCGCTAAGCCTTCATGCGGGTTAGCGCTGGGGACTAAGCTGTCAATCGTAGCTGGGCAGTCCACAGCCCAGTTGTCCAACCATTGGTGGAGGTCCTCTGCCCGGATATGGGGCTGAGTTTCGGAACTGGAGTTACCGAAAATTGCAGGGTCGCACAGTGCCAGCTTTTAGTCAGTCAACGGGGCTGGGGTGCGTCTTTTCCCCAACCAAAAGGCTGGTATGAGCGAGTGTGGAATTCTTGTCTGGTCTTTTGCGTATTTCCTCAAGCCATCATGTGTCGTGCTTCTCTTGGTTGGCTGAACATTACGCCAGGAGGAGACAGAAGGTTATTTGTCACTTGCAGCATGAGTGATATATATTTCCAAAATTGAACTTGACAAGCATGAATTGAAAGTTCCGACAGGTAGCCGGGCAGCCTCTCAGCCTCGCGGGAAATGCCGTCCAATGATGTCAGCCTTGCCCCGCTCGCAAAGTCTAATCTCAGAATGCTGGAATCAAACAACGAGAGATGGCTTTATTCTTGTTGGTAACCAATCAGATCAGTGAATGCCCCTAGGGCTAGCTTAGGGCAACCACACTAAGGGACGCACCTAGGGAAAATCCCTGTACGATTAGATTCCTAGATTCTAGATACAAGCAGTCAACAACGAATTCAAAACCATACTTGTGTGCACACCGAGTATCGCCGTAGTGATACCGACAATTCTCGAGAGCAACTTTGGTGTCAATGTTTTTTCTTTCACCAACATTGACTTGTCTTGGTGAGTATGGGTGAACCGACGCACGGTACCCAGTAGTAAACACACCAACCGACCGAAAGGCGTCTCAAGGCTGAAATTTAATTGCCTACTAAGTACTTCTGCATCAGCTCCTCCATTGGTTTGATGGTCAATCACTTTCACAGCTACCAAGAAAACGACTCTTCGACCAACTTAATCTTGGCCGTGCTCCTTCCTTTTGCTAGCTCACAAAACTGACAACGAGAGCAACCCCAACCGATCCCTCCTGGATGACAACCTCTTCCAAGAGTCCCAACAAACACTTCTTTCTCGATCCCCGACCAGCTCGGCTCCAGCACCCGGAAAAGTCTGGCAGCGGTCTGACCGGGCGCATCGAAGCCATCCATCTATTCAAATCAGCCCAACCGCCGTAAGCGGAATGGACCTTGTTGATAGGTCTAGGAGGTACGGTGATATCTAGGGACAGGCAGCAAGCTATCGGTACAGGCAGCAAGTTATTAGTACAGGCAACAAGCTATCGGGACAGGCAACAGGAATCGGTACAGTCAAGCTGTAGATATAACAGAAGGGTTGAACTATGTAGGAAAAGTCAGAGATTTTGAATTGAAGCTTTCGCAACCTATTTTAGATTAGCGCCATATACACCTCAGTATCAGGGTTTTCATAACAGACCTCTGCTCGAAAAACCCTTTTAGTCTACTGCTCCTCCTCTCTGGTCGTGCCATGACAGCACATCACAGCCACAACGCGATGGCTACTGCTTCTTGCATCGCGAGACAGTCGCCTCAAGGCCAGGCGGCCTCGAGGCGGGAAGTAAAGCCGATTTTCCACCAGCGCTAAGACTAGTGCGGAGCAGCGATGAACTAATTTAGCCGTTGCTGCTGGAGAGCGGGAAGGCCAGTGTCGACTACAGCCTGGTAGTAGGTACCTAGGTAATTAGTGGGTCAATCCTACTTGCAGTGATCCACCGTCTCGAAGCTTTCATCTTCCAGCAACTCCGCCGTACTGTGGATAAGCTCATATTCAAGCTTTTCGAGGCTCAGCCCATGTCATTGCCACATCTTCTTTAGCACATCCATGCATTTCTTCCTCTTTGTTCCCATTGTGCTACCAGCACTTTCACCAATGAAAAGGCCTGGGGCGTGCGGGATCGTGGTCCCCCCTCTTTCCGCCGATGGTACCTTGCCAGTCTCTTCTTAGGCCCCAACCCGTTGGTTATGTTGTCACCTTTGGCCCACATGACTTGTCGGAAGAAGACCATGAGGCGCAATCACAAAATATGAATCAGGCTACAATGCTTAATCTTTGTTAGTGGTCTACGCGACCTACGCCGTGGCCAAGGGGCCAAGGGGTCCATTCCAGAGCTCCCCCTTGCTAGGGGGCGCCCTTCGCTAGAGGCTCATTCCGTAGCACATCGCCGCCCCTAAAAGTAGGGGGGCTCATGCCCTAGCTAGCCTAGTCAATACCATCAGTCTCTCTCATCTCGATCCCTTGCACGTGACCTGACTCCCATCAATCTTGGGCGCCAGATGGTAGAATACTCATTATTCCCCCGCGATCTGGCGGCTCCTGCTAATCATTCTGCTAGCCGCCAGACAATGGCTAGCGATTCCTTCCGATGACCATCCACCACCCCAGAAGTCTTCCCTGTTAGCACTTCTATCATTCTTTGGCCGAGCATGCTCCCAAGCCGCTGCGCCGTTTGCCCGCGCCTTCCACCCGCTCCTGCCGCAGCTCAGGAGTAGGAGTAAGTAAATAGCCTACACTGTACACACTATAGTACAGGCTTGTGTCACTATATTTTTAGGACTATTTAGTGCACTTACGCCGCCTAAACTTCAGGGTCGCGCTATGTACGCAATCCTGCACTAAGTCGCCTCAAACTCGAATGTGTTAGCTACCTATATATAACTATTAACTATCTTAAGACTTAGAGTCATGCAATGTAGGGTTGTACTAATAGCATAGTGCGAAGGGTTGCGTGGTGATTTCGTTGGGGTATGTCACGGCCGATTACAGCATTAGCCCTGTGATATTTTCGTGATATTAATAGCCTCTAATCCAATAATACTAATATCAAGAAGTTAACTTATAAGCAAGCAGCAGGTTCCTTAGACTTCAAATAATAGAAGAAGGTAATTTAAATTAAAGTAGATATACAAAAAAAACTTAGAACATTCTTAGAACCATTCTCCCTGAAGCGATTGGACAGCCCGCTCTTAGACCATGACTGAGTCCGCTGCTCAACAACTACAGGAGCTTACAGGCACCCCAGCCTGAATTTACAGAGCGTTACAGGGCATATTGCGACACTACAGGCTCTGAATACCCTGTAGTTGCAAGACTTTTGACCGCGGCCTTCACAGGGCGAGCGGCTTGAACCGAGTATGAACAAATCAATCAATGAATTATACTGGTTGATCTCAGAAAAATATCGGGTTTCACAACATACAACGTATTTGGGGTATTTAAGTGTCTAGCACGGCAGAGGACGGCAGAGAGTGATCCTGACATCTTGAGTACTTGATTGAGTGCGTTGTAGTCGCGTTTTTAATGAATTATCGTCGAGTAGGGGAATACGGCTGCAGTGAAACCGACTCGAATATCGTCTGAAAGAGCAACAAAAATCGTGATAGTAACAGCGGAAGGTAGTACGAGTCGACCTTATTGCAAGGCCGGGCTCATAACTGTCGAATCAGACGATAGTGTGTGTGCAAATCATGTATTGATTGATAACTGATTGATAACTAAGGAAGGAAGAATCGTAGGGTTGCCAGAACCCAAGATATGTACACAGACCCGTTGCCATAGCAACAGCCAGCGCAACTGACACGTGCACACATCGCGAGTGAACAGGACGGAATCTTCAAGGCCTGGAGCGCCGATCACTGAGCCAGTGAGAATTGTGACAGAACACATAAGAAGCTGGATAGTCTTCATTATTGCTGGGAATTGAAGAAATAGTTATCGGAGGCCGTTGTTGTGCTCTTAGTGATGCTTTGTATTCAAGTGGTCTGTGAAGTTTTGAGAGATGACCTATGGATATATTGGCTGGTATTTATGCTCAATCTCTACTCCTTACCCGCAATCAGTTTCTCGGCTATACAAGACCCGTCGGTTTAGCTTCCTTCCGTCTTACTCCCCGTAAATAGTCCCACTTCGCTGGACCATTCGCCCTGGGACAGAGGACTAGCCTCGCCAGTGCTTCAGTTGCCCTCCCCCTCTATGCGTCCAATTCCTCAATTGTATCATGCATATGACAACGAAAATATTACTTCCACGTCGTACAACAGCTCGACAAAGCTGATATTTTCGTTCAATATCAATAAGGATTCCTACCCTGCCCATCCCTTTGTTCGAGCAGGGGTATCAACCCGCATCTGCAAGAGGGCTTCGCAGCTCGTGAGACTCTCTCCATTGATATTCTGGCAGTGACATTAGTGCTACATTCGTCATGACCCAGCTAAGCAAGATTAATTTGATATTCAGCGCAAAAATAAGTTATAGTCGTCCAGAGTCCTCTTAATATAATTATTTATCTTCTGCACTCAAAACCGAAATTACTCGCATGCATCCTACTTCTGTCATTCCTCTGCAGTATTAACCTGCCAGCGAACTGCCAGTAACGGCCACCATGAAACTTCTCTCCTTTCTCTCCTTCTCATCCTCTTATGTGTAACAGCTGAGGCAGCTGGAGTGCAAAAGGAGGATTACAGTACATCAGAGAAGTAGCAGGTTAGTAAAAGAGGGAGTAGAAGTTGTATTCGTAGTAGTCGAAATATGTTCTGTAGTACTCGTGTGCTCTTGAATCATAAGCTCAAGCTTAACCCCCTAGGTTCTCTAGCATACAGAGCTTGTATATATGATACATTAACAGTTTAGCCTGTAGTCGGCTTACGGACGGTTTATGGTCCGTCCTCTGCCCTTACGGCCGCCTACGGCCCGGCCTTGCAGCCGTATTGCTATTCCTTCCGAATTCTTCCTTCAGGATTCCCTAACGCCTAGACCTCGGCTTATGTTACATTATGGCCGCCTCTCGATCCTGCGCCATTGTCAGCAGCAGCGGTGCTGTCAGTTGAGCTGTTCAGGGGCGAAATATAGTGGTATTTTTAGAGCTAGCTGATATTTAAGGAGCTGGAATTAGAAGCAGGGGAAGAGCTCTCTTGTGCTACAGAAATAAGAAAATATAGGCTATACCAGATTAAGTAATTCCAACTACCCCCCCCCCCTCTCCCACAGATTCGAGTAACAGAAGAAGCTATAGAGAGAACTGTATATTGCTAAGAGAGAATGTATTTCGACTTATAATTAATATTATGCCTATTTGAGACTAAAAGAGAGTTCATTTTTATTAGGAAATAGATTATAAAATAGACCTTGAATTCAACTAATTTAGAGCACGTGAATTATGTGTAAAACGGCTCTAAGAGCGAGCAATATCAGGAGCTTAACTAGCGTAAAAATAGAGTTGCTTTAGAGATAAGAAAAGAGGTATAAAAACCACTAACTGATCGCCGATACTATACCTTAATTTGAGTTAAAAGAGTACTAATATCAACTAGATTAAGCTATTTTCGAAATGTCGTGAGTTTTAAAGAGTAAGAGCTTTTATAAAATTATCTATATGTATTTGTGATATTAAATCTATTTGATTTTAAGCGTTTTTTTTTTAGCTGTTTCTTGATAGAGCCAATGTTAATATATGTTGATGTGACATAGCGTGACAGCTCTACGCAATGGAGTCTCACGCATTGAAGACTCTACACAGAAGATGCTGTATTTACAGAGATACTAAGGTAAGAAGAGAAGAGACAGCTTCTATAAGTATACGGCCTAATATATCTAAAGGGCGCACTAGCGCGCCACGCGTTGCTACGCGTCAAGTGACATTCACTAAAGCAAAGCGCCAGAGTACAACGGGAGATTGGTTCACCAAGGGCGGAAAGTCCTCAAAATGTTAAATGATTCAAACTCTTTTATGTGGCTTCACGGCCTTCCAGGTTGTGGAAAGAGCGCTCTTTGGTTAGTGTTCTTTCGCAAAGCCACGAGGTAGACCTTGAAATCCCTGCTATATACATCTTTTAGCTTTACTATTATTTATAGAAAAAAGTCGTACTATTCCACGAAAATGGCCAAGACCCAGCTCGCCTTACTACTACTTCTCATTCGCCGACTGCGAGAAACAAAAGCTAGTCAACTTTCTGCGTTTTATGATCGCCTAGTTAGTGTGTGGAAGTTCGCAGGTTTCTGATGGCATACAACGCCTATACAACTCCTACCGCTCACTAAACCACGGATGTTCACAATGACGAGCTTCACTACGTCCGTTGTGGTCAAGAGGTCACCGGCGACAATATCTCTCACAGACTCGATCGAAGGGTATGAAGCCGAACAGATGAGAGCACGAGCACTGCTCACCTACGTGGAAGAGAAGAAGTTATTGCGACGCATTGATTGGCATATCATGCCTCTGTGCTCCATTGCTTTTCTTCTAAAGAACATCGATTACTCGAATGTCTCGAACGCAAAGATCATGAATACCGGAACGCACTAGAATATCCTCAAGCAGTTGGGAATGACGGCGAATGAGTTTGACTTTGTTAGTACAATATATTATATGAGTTACTCTTACCAATGAGATGCAGCAAATATTATTATCAACTGCTGATGAGCTATTATTTAGATTCCATATATCATTGCTGAGGCGCCGTCAAATCTGTTCATCAAGCGCATGCTGCCATCTAGATGGCAATCCCGAATCCTTGTAAGTTTCACTTTGTCTATTTTCCAAAACACTTAACTAATGCAAACAGATTCCTTGGGGAGCCGTACTCTGTTGCCACGCCGTCGTCAAAAATAAATAAAGGCCTCTACGCTGCTCGTTTCTTCCTTGGTCTCTTCGAAGCCGGTCTCTTTCCAGGTGTCATCCTCCAACTATGTTATTGGTATCGACCAGATGAAATGTCAAGGCGCCTTCTATACTTCTACATACTTGGAAATTTCAGTACAGTTATTAGTCGCGTGTTGGCATATGCTTTTGACGGGGTCTCTGGAAAGGGAGGGCTGGCTGGCTGGCAATGGCATGTGCAATCCTTCTCTTTCTCTGCAATGTGGAATACTGATGCGATGAACGTAGGCTGTTCCTCGTAGAAGGATTTTTCACTGTATTATTTGGAATAGCGCTCTTCTTTCTTCTGCCAGACTGTAAGCCCCTCTCAATTCACCAATCATTCTAATTTTGGCGCCTTGAGACTGACCTCATGCTCAGTCCCACCTACAGCTAAATGGCTCACAGAGAAGGAGAAAGCCTTCATCCAAGCTCGACTCCCCAGTAATGCACCACGAGAATCCGAATCAAATTTTAGTTTTCGCGCGATTATCCTGTCTCTTAAGGATATCAGGATGTGGCTCTTCACTCTCCGCTGGGTCTTCTTTACCGTCGGCACGTCAGGTCTCACCTTCTATCAACCGATGGTTGTCGCGAACTTGGGTTTCATGTGAGTGCCCTTTCCCAACCATACGGTGCCCACACTGACTTAAATTCTTCCTTCAACAGGTCCATCAACAAATCCCAACTCCTCAACATACCCACCGCTTTTCTGACAGTCGCAATCATCGCCATCTTCGGTCTCTTGGCTGACACAGCTCGACTTCCAAGACCTTTATTCCCACTTTGTTTCCTTATCGTCATCCTAGCCTGTTGTAGTGTACTGTACACTTTCCCAAACACAGGCGCTGTATACGTGGCAACAATAATCGCATCATCCGTTGCGTCGGCCTGCTATCCCATGATGTGGCCTTGGCGCGTTCAAACCACCTCCCGCGCAACTGGCTCAGCCTTCAGCATCGGATTCGTAAACAGCTACGGGCAAATCGGCGGCGCTCTCGGACCTCAAATCTTTCGTTCCCAATATGCACCACATTATACAGTCTCTTTCGCTGTAGCGATGGCGTTGGTTGTGCGATTGTGATGAATTTGACTACGTGGTGGGTGACGAGGCAGACGGAACGGGAGACGAGGATTTTGAAGTTGGCGAGAGTCAAGGCGGCGGGAAGGGGAGAGGCTGTTGTTGTTGTTGTTGTTGTTGTTGAGGTTGGAGCTTAGACAGGGTTTGGGGAGGTGAAGGTGAAGGTGTACCGATAGAGACAGAGGGCTGAGACGTTCAGTTCGCATGAACGAAGAAGAATCAATCGTTGAAAATGAGTGGACTAGCGTACCTCAGGACGACCCCAAGTCGTGGTTCTTGTGTTATGATCAACGTAGTATGTCCTCCCCAGGTTATCTTCTCTGCGCTCCCACCCAGCAGGTAGGCGTCCTAGGGCATCTTCAATGGAAGTGAAGTTCGATTTGTTTGGCGAGTTGCTTGTGGTGTTTAGTGGTGCTGGTGACGTGTTGGACAAGAGTGTGCCCTGAAGGGGATTGTTGAGGTTTGTACTCAGGTTTACGATGAGTTTTCCGTGTACCACCATGTCGCCATTTGTTTTAAGATCACGCGTTATGTATTGCGCTGATTATATTAGCGCAAGTCTTCCTGATAGAATGTGGATAGAGGGGATCTCTAACCTGTTTTACTATCAAGGTCTATAATATCACCGACCCGGAGATTGATGACACCGAGAAAACCTTGGTCTTTTTTCTTGAACTTTTTCTGATCAAATATCTGGATAGCGATGATGCTGTTCTCGGTTACACGACTGCAAAAGTGTCAGTAAACTCCTTGCTTTGGATATTAGAATGTGAACCCACAGGTCGAAAGCTTCATTCCAATATGGATTTAGAGTCTTCTTAAGTACTGCAGTTACGTTGGTCTGCTCCCCATCGACAGTCGTGACGGCGAAGGGGTCCGGAAACGCTACATTAAGCATTAGCGGCTATTCAGAGGAAAGTTTTTACTTCACTAACAGAAGATATCGCGCTTATAGAGACCGTCAGCAGCGACGACTATAAATACATTAGCTTAATGTATCAAATATATAGCTGATACAAGCATACCAGTTATTCGCAGGTTGTATTGAGTTTGCTCTTGAGAGGAACCCCCGAGACCCCGTTGGGCGTCCGAGGGGTTCTGTTGAATTCCTTCTAGTACTTGCACGATTTCATCGTGGCCGTGCCTACGCGCTAGATCTGCTGCTGTAGACCCATCAAATGCTTTGTCTGGCACTGAAATGCCATTCTCTATGAGGAAAACTGTCATTCCAAGATGTCCGTTTGATGCAGCCCAGTGAAGCGGACCCCAGCCTTTGGTTTTATTTCGTGGAAGACGGTTTACCCAATCGACCGAGACCTTTTTTGTTTGTGGTTCTCGTGGGAGGCATAGGTCCGCAATATCAACATGGCCACCAGCGGCAGCTGCGGACAAGGCTGTGGGTAATAATGTCAGTAACTATAATTGGTAGATCAATCAGGTGTCTGGGCGAAAGGTAAGAGGTCATACCGCTTCCCCAAGTGCTACCCTCCTCAAATTGTATACCTTGGGTAAGATCGAGCTCAACTTGGGCCTCCAAACTCTCATCTAGCAAGGTTTTTACCTCATCCTGTAGACCCTCAAAAGCGGCAACGTGTAGCCTTGGGTTGTCCTCGTCCTCGTAATCAGGTTTGACGAGTGACCGATCAGAAGAGGCATCCGAGTCATGGCCGGGTGCTGCTCTACTTGAACCAGCATCTCCGTCTTCTTTGTAGCCTCTTGGAATGGCGAACAGTGCCAATTGCTCCATATGGCTGCCAACATGATGTCGAAACTGCTGAGGCGTAACGACAAGAATTTCATCCACAGACATGTGTTTATTTAATTCTCTCAACCTATCCTCCCACTTATCACAGAACGGACAGGCAGTGGGAGGAAGCATGTCTACTGGCTTCTGACAGACCTTGACTAGAGCTGGTAGCTGATCATCTGTGAATTTGTCTGCGTGAATTTTCCGAACGTGCTTGTCGAACTTATCACGGGTTGGGTAAGGAGCATGGGGGCAGAAGCAACAATTCCACTCAACCAAATGATTTTGAAGCTCATGGGTAAACCAGGTATGGCGATCTGGGAATAACTTCATGTCACACTCTTCAGAGGTACATACGTAGGGCTTGAGGTCACGCATGACGTGTTTTCTAAAAGAATGTTAGCTAAATGTCCTGAAAACTGTTGTCATTCATCATTGAGTCGGCTGGTAATCGACAACAAAGAACTTACCGCCAAGCGTGCTGATTATTGATTCTTTGGATGGTCCAACAATATGGGCACTCGAAAGATTGCGCAGTTCCGGCAACTTCCTCAAGACGCACGACAGACAGTCTGTTGTCACTGTCATCATCGTCAACAGATGTCGCATAGGATGTCTGTGATCGATTGTCATCTTCATTCTGCTCTTCTAGTTTGTCCAGGCTCCCTGCACTTTCGAGTTTGGCAGGGATGACAGTGCTGGCTGTGGTTGGAGCCAACGTGCTTGTCGGTCTTGATATCACGGTTTGGGCGTCATCAGCAACCCCAGATTGCTGGTCCCGGACTGTTAGGAAAGTAGTACTCATTTTCGGCTCTGACATGGCTTCAGTCGTGTTTCGTGCCCCCGAAACTTTTGAGAGCTTTTCGTGATGCTCCCTGCAATAACGCAGATACTGCCGTTTTTGCGCGATGGCCTTTCCGAGGCGTTTTCTCAGCCATTCCCCGTCATCGCGATACAGGCAAGGAAATTTATTTCCCACATGATCGATGTCGAATTGGTCATTGAAGGGTGCCTTAGACGCTGCAGCTAAGGCTTTGGCATATCGGTCCCTGGAACTGCTGTTCCGAATAAGGATGGAAAGTTTGAACAGGCTTGCGATTGTTTCAGGAATTGACTGGAAAAGCTCCTGGATCTCCGAAGTTGGCCCAGAAGCAGGCTCTGAGGGTTCAGTGACCGTCTCGCTCAAATCGGCTCTGTCATCACCAAGCAATTCGGCATCGAATGGTACAGGAGAGCTGACCCGGTTTTCCCTCTCCCCAGAGGCAATTGAGATAACTGAGAGCCATTAATATCGAGTTTACAAGAACAAATATAGGTTGGCGAAGTTGAATGGAATGAATGCATACCATCTTCCAATGCCTCATCTAAGTCTTGCAGGAGGAAAACAACCTGCTTCGAAACTTTGGGGACCTCGCGCAACCGATAGTCCAGAGAACTAGCGGACTGGATGGTCTGAAGCGCCCCGATGTTGCCTGCCCAGATTTTGAACTGTCCATAGTTATCACAGACCTGCGAGTGAGAGATATCGTATATGAACTGCCGTTCCTCATCCTCAAACAGTGCACAAAGCTGATCGAAATGGCAGGCGCAGGCTTTCCCCTGCGACGCAACAGGTGACGCGAGGCTGACTTGAGGCGCCATCAAGACCGCTTGCTACGTGCTGACGGCTTCCACCGTTCCATGCCAAGGAAAAACAAAGGAGGAACTGCGGCAGAGATATGAGAAAGGTGATGGCGATGAATCGATGCTAAACGTCGAAATGAAGCAAATGTTGGAGAAGAAGGGTTGGACATCGACTAACACAGATTGGGCCTAGTAACGGCTGAAGAGCGTTCGTTTTGCATGACAGCCCCCAACTCCAGCGGTAATTCCTTCGACATTCGGGAGTTTTGCAGATATGATCGATCAGGTGTGACCGATCCTCCTACTCCTAAAGGCCGGGCCTTGACAGCTTTGCTCGCAACTCCACACAGAATCAACAACAACCATGAGTGGTGTCGAGGTTGCTGGCTTTGTTCTTGCAGCCTTCCCCCTCGCGATCTCCGCGCTCGAGCATTACCGGCACACCGCCGAGACCTTGGGAGTCTTTTGGAAGATCCGAAGAGAGTACAAGACATGGGCGCACAGTCTCAACATTTGCAGATTAGCCTTCGAGCAAAACCTTGAAGAGTTCCTCCTGCCACTGATCGCCGACGAGGATGAACTGCAACGGCTCATTGCAGAGCCCGATGGTTCGGAATGGAAGAATCCAGAGTTGGAGAAGCGATTGAGGCAAAGGCTTCCGAAGTCCTACGACCTGTATTTGGAGAGCATTGATCGTATCAAGGATGTGATGAATAATTTGAAGCATGAGCTTGGTATCGACAAGGCTAGCTTCCAGAGCAAAGTTTCTGAAGACGATGTTTGTCTATATACTCTCTCATTTTCTATAGCTAATGCGCATTGCCATCTGTCTATGGAATTATCGTCCTTCTCGCATAGTTCTGGCTCTAATTATGTTGAACAGGTCAATCTTCGTCTCAAATTGTCCAAAACCTCCATCGACGCTTTTGTGAGCAAGGCGAACTTTGAATTTCAAACACAACGGATTAAAATGAGCTTCAATCAATCAAAACGGGATAAACTTTTCGAAGAATTGACAGATTACAATAATGAGCTACGCACTCTTCTGGACACAAGCGATAGGATTGCAGCGTTAAGACAGAATCGTGATATGGGAAAGAAGTCTGCCGTTAGTAAAGGACTCTGGCAATTCTGGCGCCATGCGGACAGACTCTACAGTCTCCTAACACAATCATGGCGGTGCGATTGCAAGGCGTTTCATCAAGCCAATCTCCTCTTACAGCATCGGACGACTTCGAAGGCAGATTTTAGAATCATGTTTGTCTATGCCCAGCAGAACCTTAAACCGAAGCCGTGGTCTTGGACATGTCAGGAGACGAATATCAAAATGCTCGAGGATGAATGGCTGCCGAAGAGATCGACTGTGAGCTTTGCGACAATAACGCCAACCGCCTCGACTGAATCAATCTCATCTCAGACTCCATCCCAGGTTTCTACAGCCCCCACGCCAAAGAAGTCGTCTTTTAGAAAGTCGATAATGGGGAAGTTCAAAAAAGATAAGGCCGATAATTCTTGTTACCCCAGGTTCGTAATACTCATATTATTGGAAGCCTCAACTGACAAATCGCAGCAATGCTCTGTCTACACAGCTGACCCAGTTCACACCACAAACCTCACCCGTACCACTCATTGTAGCTTCACCAGCTCAAATCCCGCAAGTCACCTTCACAGATACTTCCAACCCAATATCAGACGCAGATGAAATCGACATGATCGATGTCAGCAACCTCTGCGACACCATCGCAGCATATCACTCTAATCTCAAACACCGCAGCTGCTTGAAAGGCGAACAAGGTCGCTTCTCTCTGAGTCCACTCGAAAGTCAAGGCACAGCCGATTTCCGTGATACAGTCTCGCTCGAGAAACTCCTTAGCAAAGACTCTAAGATCACTCTGACGCGCCGACAACGCTACCTCATCGCCCTGACGCTGGCATCATCCCATCTCCAGCTTCACTCCACACCATGGATCAGTTCCCAGTGGAGCAAGAGAGATATTCTCTTCCTCCGAGACAACACCAACCCAGAAAAAATCCTCCTCGATCAGCCGTACATCTCACGCAACTTCGCACCCACCCCATCGACCTCCGATAATCTTAACGACCACAGCCTCTCAAATCTTGGCATTATGCTGCTTGAGCTGTGCTTTGGTACTGCATTGGAAGATCACGAGCTTCGGCAAAAATATCCTATTGGTTCGATACCGAATCCTTTCTTAGATATGGCTGCTGCGCTGGAGTGGTCTCCGCGTGCCGTGGAAGAGGCGGGGCCGGAATTTGCAGACGCAATTTTGTGGTGCTTGCATAATATGCCTGGGAGTGGGGAGTCGGATAGGAAATTAGAGAAGTGGAGGGAGGAGCTGTTTCTGAAGGTTGTGGAGCCGTTGAAGTACTGTTATGATCAGTTTAATGCTGTTGGAAAGTGACGAGGCGAGCTGCTTCGGAGCGAATAGGGAGAATGTGGACATCAGTAGTGTCGATGTGAGGAGTTGGACCCTTCAGACGAACATGGGTGTGCTTTAAGTGAGGAAGTCGCCCTGATTAATGGTTATGGTAATGATATAGATTGAGACCCAGAGCCGACTATTGGATGCTGGATAGGAAACGATTAAGTAACAATGATTGAATTTAGTACAGCGAGGGCAAGCCAGGTTCTCAAAGCACTTACAGACGCTTCTTCAGCGCCAAAGACTCTGACGCCTACCGTTTCAAAGTGGGCTATGTTGATGAATGTCTCTGCCAGTACTGTCACAGACTCCAAATTTGACAGCTCTACCAAAAAGGGTGTCAGTTGCGCTGGCTGTTGCTGTGGCAACGGGTCTGTGTACATAGCTCGGGTTCTGGCAACCCTACGAGTCTTCCTTCCTTAGTTATCAATCAATACATGATTTGCACACATACTATCGTCTGATTCGACAAAGGGTCTCACCTGGGAAACACTTGGCAGAAGGTGCTGTATTTTACGAGAATTCTAAGCTAAGGAGAGAAGGAAAAGAGCTCTATGATACAGGAGCTGACAGGCTAAGTACATCTGGCTTGTGTGCTAGGACGTACTACAGCCGCATTGGCTGTAACCCTTCAGGAGTTGATCTGATAGTCTGAAACATGACCCCCGCACGTGGCTTGCCAGGCCGGTGTCAGGTGACATTCCGCCAGAACTGTCACCAACCCCCTTTTTCTTGAAAAAGCTTGTCCTCAAGGGTGCAGACATTGGCGTGCTATCATCTAGCTCTTTATATTTATCTTGTCCTTGTTCCCATGCTTCTTGCCAAGCCTCTAGCTTCCTAGGTGGTCCTGGTTGATCTGGATTGTATATATAATACTCTTGTAGTTTGTATAGTAAGTACTTGAAGTTCAATGCAGGGTACTATTCGAGATATTTATTATGGCCTGTCACATACTATACTTCCCAAGAATCAGGCCACTATGCTACTAGCCATCCTAAGCGGAAGGACCGGAAAGAGCGACACCGAGAAGCGAAGGTTCAATCGACACAGCGGCAATGTAACAGCTACAGGTAGCTGGAGGGCAACAGGAGGGATCACAGTATATTAGAGAAGTGGCAATAGGGGAAGAGAAACAATAGTAGTTGTATTCCTGAGCTTTTGTACGATCTGATCTCCAAAACTCAAGCTTGCCTTCCTTCAAGTAAGGTTAATGACCCTTACTTATACTCTATACATCAGTGATTTCAAGTCTCTTCCTTAGTTACTTCCGTAATCCGTAATCCGTAGTCCGTAATCCATAGTCAGTAATCCATTAGTCCATAATCCGTAGTCCGTAATCCGCAGTCTGTACTTCAGTAGGGTCCTTGTACAGAATACAAGCATTTCTAAACCCTTTAGGCTCTCCAAGGTCCCTATAACCTAGATTATCCTTTCAGGGTCTATGCTCCTATTACATCTAGTCTTAGTGCGAATACTATCATGCTTTTCTTGAGGCTGTGAGGAACCTGACAGTAGGTCCTCAAACGAGTCACGTGAGGGTTGGGGCCGTCATAGCTATCACGTACTAGTCCCTTGTTAGCTCGAGCTAGCAAGGCCCCTGTATATAAGCTTGAGCATCTCACAGAGTTCTCCTTCTTCTTTTCCTTTCCTCTATAGCTTAGTATTCTCGTTATGTCGACTAGTTAGCTAGAGAATTGAGGTTGATCCCCAGTACTTTGGTTAGCGTCGTGACAGAGGCCTCTGTGTGGTGCCGTGATAGTTAGCGAAGTACACATCTTAAATAGCAGGAGACAAGAAGTAAAGGGCGGATAAACTTTTAACTAAACCTAACTCTTAAATATCAAAAAGTTTATAAAATAATAACCTTCTTTGTTATATATATATAAATTCTAAAGCAGAAAAAGGTTAGCGGTTTAATTGTTCAACTACGTAAATCTAATAGGCTTAGTTGCTATATTAGAGACGCTCCAAGCCCTCCTCGACAATGACATTATCGACCTTTTAGACAAAGAGATTGAAAACCAAAGAGCAAGAGGACCTAGGAAAAGAGCATCGCGCGTCACAAAGACGCAAGACGCTGCAATAAGATGCGATGAATAAAGCTGCAACAAAGTCCTCAATCATATCTGGTAATACAAGTCAGTCACCCTTTCTCTCTCAATTCCACCCATCATCACCCTTTCTAACATCGCTAACCATCACTTACGGTGCCACGGGAAACCTCATAGCTGCCCACACTGCGGACTCGGTTTCAGTCTAGTAAAGGATCTGGGACGCCATATCAACATAGTACATGAGACAGAAACAATGTATTACTGCTTTGTCGCTGGTTGTAAATATTCGAGAGATAGCCGGAGGGGGAAGCTTTTTAAGAGAAAGGACCATTGGAGACAGCATGTGAGGAGCCAGCATGATGTGGTTGATGACGGAGATGCCGAGGCTGGCGACGAAGAAATGCCTGAGGTGGAGAGAACCGGTACAGGCAAAGGTCCAATAGATCGTTCGAAAGACTTGAACGATTGAGGAAATCAAGCACTGGTACTAACTATGGCGGCTAAAGAAAGGATGTGAGGTACGGATCTTCATTTTCCATTCCTCAGTCACGAGGAACGAGACCCAAGAACAATGTGAAAGATGCAGGACCCCTCAAGGTATGTGCCGCTTACAAGAGGTTGATTGGAAATGACTGAGATGCTACAGTAAGATTTGGTTCATCGCTTGACGAGGTGTCGATGGTCGGTCGGGCTTTGGTAGTGTATCACAAGGCAAGATGGTCAAGAACGATTGTGTACGGTGAATGTCGTGATATTTCAATCTGTAAAACAGGAGCGACAGTAAAACTCCAAGTATCATAAAGTTATCCCAATAATCTACCCAGTCGCTGCTGGCCAAGAATAGAAGTGCCGCGAGGCTGTCCTCCAAACGCCATGAAAAATGCCTCAAGAATGTCCTCCTCAGTACGCCGCGATAAATGCTTTAACGAAATGCCCTCTTCTCCAGACTGACAGGAAAGCCGACTGGAAACAGCCTCGTTGCCTGAAGGCGACAAAGAAAATCGCGCAATGCGTCTATACTAGATGGGTCTGCCCGCCATTCGCCTCGTCTAGTTGGCTAAGCGATGCAGGGGCAGCCCCGCGCTTCACGACCAACCATCACCGCTCGGTAGAAGGCCTTGCCTCGCCTTCACAACCACCTTCCTTTATCGTCGGTGCGATGAATGCTTGTGCGAGGATGTATGCCTGCTCGATCCGTGTTGCTGTGTTTCCTTGTAGTGTGTGGAGGTTGCATCGCCGGAGCGAGGCGCATTGGGATCGGAGATGCGTTGACGCTGGTGGATGACCTCGACGTGGCCGCGAGA
>NXFV01001523.1:0-14399 GCA_002803225.1 Gamarada debralockiae | reverse complement strand
TGTCATCTGCAGAGCGGTTAGTGATGATGCGACGAGTATGTGTGATGGAGATGTATGTACCAGCATCCGGCACACGATATTTGCGCTCTTTTGGCACCTCCAGCTTGCTTTGTGAACCACCGTAATAGTCCATGCTGGACTTGCTGGAGTGGTAATGTCTTTCGCTGTCGTATGAAGAGCGTGAGTCGCTACTGGACCCGCGAGACTGAATGATCTTGGGTGCTTCTGTGTAGTATTTTCGAGAAGACTCGGTATAGGCGTAGTTCGACATTGTTTCGGATGATAGGGGAGGTCGGATCTTATCTTCGAATGGATGGGTATGGGTGTGGTGTATACTTTGTAGGGCAAGAGTGAGGCTTGTAACGGTGCGTTATTTGTACGAGGGTGTGAACGATTTCTAGTAGTCAATGCGTCTCAAAAGTTTCAATGGAGGAAGAGAATGTAGAGAATGTTAAATACTAAAAGGAAAATACAATTGAGCTATTGTCGCCCCAAATGGGAGCCTTAAGAATGCCTCTGCCTCCACGCATTCTTGCTAGAACAGGGCTTTGGAGCGGCATTTTTGAGATGAACTGCCTGCACTCAGTATGTTTCTGCGGTAGGGAAACTCCGCCTCCGTCCCGAGTTTGCCTAGACGCGCCATTGGGAGAGTAAGTCATTAAGGAAGTGACTCAGAAGTAAAGACCTCGGTGAGAAAAGCGTACACCGATCAAAAGCAAAAGGAAGGAAATTAGGAAAAAGGGCAGTGTGAAAGGGGGAAATCGACGCTTAAGGCGAATTTCAGGCTGCACACGCCGTAATGGGACCGCTCAATTGGTTTTGGGAGCAATTGTTGAGTCGAGCACAGCCGCGCATAGAACAACGAATGAATATAGGTGCTTTCCAGCACTGGCTAGAGTGTGGATACTTGTGTTGTGGCAGGACGGCTGCGGACGTAAGGCTTTCCGTTGGCTCTCTGCAGGGCTGAACGAAGATTTCGCACGACGACGAACCAACGCCATAAAACCCGACAAAACACCTCAATTATCCTGAAGCCTGAATGAAGGGAATGAAACGTGACGACGGTGTCTTGTTGCCTGGGGTAGTTGAGGTTGTTGTCAGGATGTGATGCGAAATGCTGTTCAGCTGAAAGATGGTGCTGACGGGTCAACGTATTTGCGGCGTTGGGCTTTCCCGAAATAGCCAGGCTAGCATTTGGTGACTCAACTCGTGACTTTGTGACTGTAAAAAATGTGGAACTCGGTGAAGATAGACATCGGAGGGCGCCGACGAGGTTTGACGTCGTCGGTGTGCTCGATTAAGATGGGATTGTTTGATTGTGGAAGTGGAGGAGGTGGTGAGTTCGTCGTACCCGCAGTACACCGTACACATCCTGACCGCTCACGCTGGGGTTAGAGGCCCTAATGTTTGTTACACCGCCTTGGTTCTGCCACCAACCAAATCATTTTGCTATCCAAATTAGTCCCTGCGAGCGAAGGCGGTGTAACAAACGTTAGGGCCCGTACCTCCATGTGGCTCTAAGCCACATTCGGAATACCCCACATCTAGACCCATCAACAAGTCCAGGCACAGTGAAGTGAATCAACGTGTCCACAACCTCAAAGGTAATAACAAATCTCCCCACACCCGTTTCTTCACCGAACCGTACTCACCGTCTACTCCACAGTCCACCCACCACCCCAATCAACCACAATGCGTTTTCTCGCCGTCTCAATTGCCGTTCTGGCCTCAGCAGCCACCACTGTCCTCGCCGCAGACGTCAAAGTCGACGTCACCCGCGCCGTCGAATGCGATCGCAAGTCCAAGAAAGGCGACAAGATCTCCGTACACTACCGTGGCAACTTGCAGGAAGATGGAAAGGTCGGCAAGCAATTCGACGCCAGCTACGACAGAGGTCAACCTCTGAGCTTCGTTGTTGGAAAGGGAAGCGTCATCAAGGGGTCAGTAACACACACGGCCACAGGCAGACCTGTGGCCGAGGAATTGATGCTGATATTGTTGGCAGATGGGATGATAATCTGATTGATATGTGCATTGGCGAGAAGAGAACCCTTACCATTCCTCCTGAGCATGGTTATGGCGACCGAAACATGGGACCCATCCCCGCTGGCAGCACATTGAGTACAACTCCCCACCTTCCCCCTTCCAATTGACACCAGCTAATTGATTGGTAGTCTTCGAAACCGAATTAATGGGCATTGATGGCGTCGAGGCACCAGTACCCGTCGTTGAGAAGAGCGCAAGCAGCGACGCAGACAAGGCAACAGAAGGTGTGAAGGCCGCCGTCTCTAGCAAGATTGCTGAAGTCGCAGAAGAAGTCAAGGTTGTTGTCGCTGATACTGATGGCGATGGACAGGAGCACAACGAACTATAAAGAAGGCCGATTTGAAAGGGGCGGCGGCTCATGAGCTCTGACTGCTGGGACTGATAGTGGCATTTGGAAGGAAGGTATACTAGCTGTTCGTAACTCAAAAGTCGTCCTCCAAAATAGATCTCGTTCGGCGTATTTTTGTTCCTGTGCAGTACCGTGATATTTGAACCAAAAGTTTGGTCGAGAGCAATGATTGAGAAAAGGGGGGGGAGCCCGATTTAACCTTGCAACAATCACCATGAATTCATAATTCCCATACCTCGGATTATGGGGCTGTATTTTGACTTGACTCCCGTACGCTTATTATCCTCATTTATCATTCTCGGATTCGTATTCGGATGCTCGCAGCCCCTGAAGCCGAGATGGTCTGAACGCAGGCCTCGTTTCACGCATGTAAACAGCAACACGAGCGCAGCTCGTTACGATATACGACGGTTGAGACAGCAATGCGTTGTCTTGTAACTGAAGTTAGCGAGCGAAGTGCTAATTCTGGATATGGTGAAAGGGGGACGCAATGCGATAACAGCCTCCTCCAAATCCCCGATTACGATATACGACAGCTCGAGCCAACAAGAATATTCATAGAAACCGAGAACTTTGAGGGAGGCACATTTAGTTCATATATCGCAACTGTTGCTATGTGGTTTCTCGTTCAAGTCGCTCACCATTCCTTTTCAATCCTCAATCGCTACGAATCTCATAGAAAACGCTCTTTTGGCTTAGGCAATTCAGATACCTCCATTTCTATCACTTAGGCAACGATATATCGTATATATTTGCATCCTTTGTTCTTCGTTTATTTCCAAGGTGTAGAACGTTACATTTCCACAATCCTTCACTGCACTTCGACGTTCAATCATGGCAAACTCAACCACCTCCGCGACGGACTCCCACGAACTCTACCACTACGATCCCAGCAAAACAGCAGCTATCATTGCCGCTGGCTTATTTGGCATCAGTGCGCACATCCATCTCTTCCAAATGATCCGGAAGAAGACTTGGTTCTATACCCCTATGACAATCGGAGCATTCAGTACGTTCCTCGTCCTTGCTTCCTTCTTCCTAAACGTTGAAACTGTCAACTGACACAAACAAGTGATGACTTGCGGTTACGCAGCCCGCTACCTCTCCGCCAAGTCCCCAAACACCGTAATGCTATACGCCTTGCAATCCCTCCTCATCCTCCTCCCGCCATCCCTCTATGCCGCGACGATCTACATGATCTACGGGCGCATCGTCCTCTTCGTCAATGCACCGGACGCCTCTATCATCCGGCCTACACGCGTAACCAAGATCTTCGTCCTCGGCGACGTCCTCTCCTTCTTTATTCAAGCTGGCGGTGGGGGCATGATGACACAAGCCAAAAACGCTTCCCTCGGGCAGAAAGTCATCCTCGCCGGTCTCTTTTCCCAACTGATCTTTTTTGGGTTCTTCCTCATTATCGCAATCGTATTTGAACGTCGGATCATGAAGAGTGGGATGCGGTATACGATCCCTAAGTATGGAAAGCACTCTTGGCGATCACTCCTCTTGCTCTTGTTGGCGGCTGCAATTGTCATAATTCAAAGATGTGTGTACAGGGTCGTCGAGTTTTCGCAGGGACAAGATGGTTTTCTGATGAGCCATGAGGTGTTCATGTATCTGGCGGATGCGGCGCCAATGTTTTTCGTCCAGGCCGTGTTCCATTTCATTCATGCTGGGGACGTTTTCCCGAAAGGAGGGATTGGGAATAAGGATTTGGAGGAAAGCTATATCACTTTGCCGGATCGAAGTTGAGATAATGCTTTGGCTCGGCCTTCAAGAGATTCGGGAGCGCAGGAAACAGGGGCTGAGTTGATCCGGAGAGAGCGAGACTCGGAGATCATGTTGATTATCGGGCTATATCGGGCTGCCAGCGCGGACGATGGAGTGAAGGAGTAGGATAGTGTCTGTTTGTATCAATTGTTCCAATTATTTAAACGATCAATGACTAAGTCATACCTTCAATGATACTTCCAAGTGAAGCCTGAAGTGCCCCTAATCAGCAGCTAACCGAGTCCCTTTCACAAAATTACAGGGGTCCATTAGCGTGACCGCCCAGTCCGCGATGTCATCTCCGCCGGCCAACTTCATCAAAAATAATTCACAAATAACTCTTCAACTTCGACTTCATCCCCTTTTACGGGCGGGTTCTTCGTCATGAGGCTCACCATATGGTTACCGAAGCTTCATTCTGTCTTTGTGACAAGGACGACCAGACTAAACCATTATCGCTGTCTGCCTCTTTTATGGTCACTGCAATGGGAGTCTCAAAGGTCACTTTGGAGCGGCCAAAAAGCCCCAACAAATGACAAGACAGCCCAGAGAGACACTCATATGACACCTGGAATAGAGACTTCGGATAGTAAGTTGTTTGCTACTGGGTGCGGTCTCGTGACTCGGATGTCTGCAGACTGAAGTTCCAGTGCACATAGTTCGACAAGAAAGACGACATCTATATGGGCCACGACCACATCCAAAGATCAGAACTGGCCGACAAAGTCAATATCATTCTTTGCAAGTTACAAAGAGCGCCAAGCTGATGAGGCTGCAGTACGGAATTCTGACACGTGACTTACACAAAATCGACGAGTCTCAGCTTCCTGCCATCCTGGTCCGAAATCCACTATCCTGGTCAACTTCCTACACTTCAGAGTCTTAATTACACACGAAGACGTCTTGATCCTACATATTTTTAAACAAACGCAACGAGAGACCAATCATATATCGGCCTTCATGTACGAACTTCAAGGAAAGCTCCAGCAGGCGAATCGCCACCACAGAAATCTTCCCTACGAGCTTCGTGCCTTGGAGATGATGCTCATCATGATTATGAGTGAGCTGGATGTTGAATTCCAAGATTTGCAGAAGCCGGTAAGACAAGTGATCCAAGAGTTGGATTATGATGTGAGTCTAGAAAAGTTGAAGAAGCTTGCAGACGCCTATCCACCAGAGGGGCGCAAGTTCGACAGGGAGTATGAGATCTCCAGGTTATATCGTCTAGCAATTCATTTACAAGACGCGCACTGTGTATCTTGAAGACCCCTGGCGAGAAATTGGGGGGTAGCTATTTCTATCGACGGCTCCGAAGGCATTACCTATGTGGAGCAGCTTTGTGAGCCTTCCATGGGCCCAATGAGCTTCTTTTCTCAAACTCAGGAGGGCAGGAGAGGCACCCATGGCTACCAGAATAGTGCCCTTTTACCACTATTTCCAATGCAAGGGCTGCTCACATTGTTTGTGGAGGCTAGCTTGAGAGATGCAGGATTTTCTCGCCGCAAGGATTAGATATTAAGGACATTTACGTTGGCTAATACTTAAGTTAGTTTACAAGTATAGTGCCAGAATGATTCCACTTCCGGAACCACTTCAGAAAGGTTATTCCCACAAGCTCAACCATATGACAAGGGGAGATGGTTCAAAGTCATGCCTGTTGCTCACCGAAATAAGAACAGAGTGTAAATAGCCCCACCGTCTTCAAATAACGCTATACTTTGGTGCGCTGGTAGGAGATGGCGGCCGAGATGTAAATGAACTGATACTTGACTGTCCTGACCCGAAATCTGCTGAGAACGTTGAGGTCTGTGCCGAGTCATTGATGCTACCCATTCCTCCCCCAACAATGACTGACACTGAGCATCTAAAGCAGCAGAAAATTCGGCATTGCGTTTAGCCCACTTGACGAGATCTGCATGATTGCCAGAAGCATGGCTCATGACAGTCTCCCTATAAACGCGTATCTTGTCCCAGAGCTCCTGCAGAACACTCCTAAGCAATAAATTCTCTCACTCCAGGACCCTCTTGCTCTGTTCGAGATGCTCAATTTCGGTTTTCTTCTTAGCCCTACACTTGCTAGCTGTGAGGCGATTTCGCTCTAAGAACTGTCTATGCTTCTCCTCCTTCTCGGCTTCGCTACGTCGCGCTTTCCGTTTCCTGTGTCGTCGCTTGGGAAGGGGGCGCAAGACTCGGCTGGTAGTGCCTGTTTTGAAGATATGTTGTCATTGTTGGAGCAATCCATCACTGTTGGGAAAGGGAATTCCGAAAGACTACTATTGTGACGCAGGAGTCATGTCTTCCTCACGATGCTGAGTATTCTAGACTCCCTCGGATGGATCGCAAGGCAGTCGAAGCAGAGCAGTTGGAATTTGATCGCTATCCAAGGTCTGATTAAGGTCGGAAATTGAGATCAGCGGACCGGGGCTGTCGAAAGGCATAGTAAAGCCTCCGTTGACGTTGAGGAAGTTGATGTCTTGTAGGCTCGGATTGATATAAGTGAGTGGTTGGATAGCATCCATTTCTAGTTCTGGTGCTCTTTATTGTGACTTCATAATCCAGAGCGAGGAGTATGTGGCTGCGATATACTAGAACGACCCCATGGCGGGAGGAGTTCGAAACGGCGGGGTACTCTAATGTGCGATACGGTAATAATATATCGGATGATACTTTCGAGATTTGAAGTTCTCTGAGCAATTAACCCATATTCCGCGAAGATTCCCATCAAGAAAATGATGTGCAACAATTCGACATCCCAAGCAAGCCTATGACGTCTTACTTGGTTGTGCCTCCAGCCGGACCAATGAGAGATGCCAGTGGTGATATCAGAGCGCAGAATTGAGTGGCAGGGACGGATACATATCGGATAAACCTCCGTAGGTGCACGACCCTTCTTTAGCAGTGGTGCGGGCAGTAACCTCATAGTTTAATAAGCCTACCAGTCCGTTCATCATGAAACCCACTAATCAATCACCCAAGTATTCCTTGGTAAAAGTTCGGCATGCTTCTTCTCGTGCAACATGCAACGACCTGATTCGGAATGCCATTAAGCCCAGCGCCTCTTGCGTCTGGGTGGCCGGTCCTCGGGCGGTGGCCAATAAATGGCGGGTCTCTGCGCCCACTACAGCCGAGCCTTGCTTTCCCCCCAAAGCTTGATTCACGTGAATGGCCAGCGCTTGTGTGCATGTTTCGTCGATGGGTCGCCCTTGTTTTGCCCATATTGCTTTCTCGTCCCAATATAGCCGCTCGATCGCATGCAAACATTGTATGACCACAAGTATCTATCGTAGTTTCGACTCGTTGATATCGTCGACTTCACGGCGCATAATATGATGACGTCAGGTGAAGCCCAACCCAATTCGACGCAACCAGGCCAGGCCATCCAGTCAATAGTTGAGGCTTTCGAAGCTTTCACGCCGGTTCCAAGTGTTCTCCTTGACTCAGCTCTCCGCATCATCCAAGTTTCTGCCAGCTATCTGGCATTCAATCATCTAACCTCCCACGAATGCCTCGGCCTCAACATCTACGACCTGGCGACGGCGAAGACTTTGTCACCTGGTCCCGCAGCGTTGCAAGTCGTCCTTGACAATGCGATTGCTACGAAAACCGTTTACGCGACTGGAGAATATGCGGCTCCTGGACATTTCACCGCAACTCTTCGTGCTGTCCCTATCTTCGAGCAAGACATTCTTCTGTACGTGTTATTGGAAGTACAGGCCACAACAGTAGTGCATGAACGACGAGTGGCGATCAGCGATCAACTTGACACAAATGAGACGTACCGTGTGGTAAGCTTATTTCCATTGCCAATTTGCAATCTTTTCTATGAGAACTTAGGGCTGGGAGCTGTTCCAGGAGCCGTCATGACTCCTTCGTCCTTGTATCTTGGTGTCAACTGGGTCACGTGAGAGTAAAAATTTTGTGATCATAGACTTGATTGGTCCTTCTGTACAGTGAGTTCTAGGCTATTATATAGGGTATGGAATAAAGGGTGTACAGGCTATTTGCCACTGAGAATCACCTGAAATAGCCTGAGTTGAGAGCTTATTTCAAGTGTCATCGGCTACTCCGTGCTTTCAGCGCTTCAGGCCCAAAGTGCCCCCTGAAGCACCCTGTACAGCTAACACTTGGGAGCTAAGATAGCTCTGATGCTCTCAGCTCCTTTCGGGCTTTTATTAGTCTTACAGTACTAATTCGCTGAGTAGTTAGTTGATACAATCAAGGACTACGCCATCTTCATGCTGGATACGAAAGGTTGTGTTAGGACTTGGAACGCTGGAGCTGCCTTGTTGAAAGGCTACAAGCCAGAAGAAATCATTGGCAAGCACTTCTCCATCTTCTACGGCAAGGACGACCTTATTGCGGAAAAGCCGAGGAAGGAATTAGAGATCTGCTTACGAGATGGCAAGGTCGAAGATGAGTCTTGGCGGGTAGGTATTAGGGGAGAAATCTCCTTTCCTATTCTAGCAGTATTATGATTTCTTCCCGGGACAATGTCCCAATTCTCCTGGAACAATATATATCGAGCAATCGCTAACCCCACCATTGCTCTTAGTACAAGAAAAATGGCAGTCGATTCTGGGCTAATGTCACAATCACGTGCGTCATGCGTGGTGGCGTCCACATTGGCTATAGTAAAGTCACCCGCGACTTAACGGAGCGCAAAGATGCAGAGTCTCGAGTTGTTGCTGCGTATGAAGAGTCTGCGAAGCTCAAATCCGCCTTCCTGGCAAATACAAGTCACGAGATCCGAACTCCGCTTCATGGTATGCTTTCAGCGCTCACGCTGCTTATGGATACGAAACTCACTCCAGAGCAACGAGAGCTTGGAAGTATTATTGAAGAATCCGGTTCCATCCTCCTGCAAGTGATCAACGACATTCTGGACTACTCGAAGCTCTCCTCGGGAGGTTTCTCCATTTCTACAGACGTGGCTGTCTCTATCCCGAATCTCAGTAAGTACCTCCAAGACTAACCACAGTACGAGTGCTAACGCTGATAGTTACTTCCATTGTTCGCAACTTCCAGCCAGCTTTAAAGCCTAGCGTTACGATAGGAACATCTCTTGATCTCAATCTCCCATCGTCTGCATTGGGTGATCCCTTACGATATCGGCAAGTTGTTCAAAATCTCGTCTCCAA
Organism: Gamarada debralockiae; assembly: GCA_002803225.1. Taxonomy (NCBI): domain Eukaryota; kingdom Fungi; phylum Ascomycota; class Leotiomycetes; order Helotiales; family Hyphodiscaceae; genus Gamarada; species Gamarada debralockiae. The sequence goes on along the minus strand of NXFV01001523.1, from coordinate 5,096 downwards.
TGCGGTCAAATTCACAGAATCAGGCTCGATCGATGTCCATGTATCGCTCGTGGATGAGGATGCAACTTTATTCACTATTCGGACAGAAGTTATTGATACCGGAATTGGCATCAAGAATATTGCCGATGCATCGCTCTTCTCTCCGTTCACCCAATTTGACGCTTCTGCGACGAAGCGATATAAAGGCACTGGACTAGGTCTGTCCATATGCAAGAGTCTAGCAGAGTTGAGTAGGTGTATTCTCGAGTTCATTGCCCCCTATTTGGATGTCTCGCGAGTGGCGAGACATTCAATTATCCCCACACCGAATGTCTCTGGAGTTGGAAACTTGAAATTTTCTAGTTAAGCAATGCTTACTCAAGATTATCCAGTGGGAGGAGCTATCGGTTGTCACCCTAATCCTAAGGACCATGGAAGCGTCTTCTGGTTCACTGCCAGGCTACGCAAGATCGATAAGTCGAAGCAAGTGGACCGGCTGCCTGCGAAGTTTAAAGTTGCAGCGATGTCCCCAGCTCCGGATCCTTTAACGCTTGTCAGAGAACTTGCGCCGGGAAAGCGAATTCTCCTCGCAGAAGACAACTTCATTAATCAGAAAGTCATGTTGTAGGTGTGGAGGAGAAATCCCTTTCCTATTTCTGACTGCCTCATAATCTTCTTCCGATACAATGTCCCACGCTTTCCGAAACTATCTTTATCAAGTAATTGCTAACTGCCCGTTACCTAGGATGATGCTCAAGGGTCTCGGTTTTGCCAAGGTCGACGTGGCTATCGATGGAGCTGAAGCTGTTCAGAAGGCCAAGCAGAATCCCTTGTTCTACGACGTTATACTCATGGACATCAGCATGCCGGTTCTTGATGGAGTTGCTGCGACTATGCAAATCAGGGAGCTTGGACTCGATACGCCGATCGTTGCTATGACTGCAAATGCACTGAAGGAGGATTTGAGCAGCTACTTGGCAAAGGGGATGAATGACTATGTGCCCAAACCCGTTGACCGACAAGTATTGCTAAAGGCTTTCTTGAGATGGCTTGGTTGAAATGACGGGAACTCAATCCACGGTTTAGTGTTTTAGGAGGAAACTTTTTTGGAAAGGGAGGTTTCTTTCTGGCGAACCAAAGCTTTTAGGATGTGAGAGGGGCAGGACCCTAGCCGGAGGCTCTGGTTCGAGATTCTGGTCAGGTGTAGGGTAATTTGCGGTGACAAGAGGTGGAGAATTTAGTTGATTACTAAGTACCCCAGCACGGCTCAACTTCCGTCTCGACTGCTGGACGCTTTTTTTCGCACCTATTATTTGATCTCGAGACACAGGCAGAGGAGTGTGCGCGAATCTCGTACAAATTCTGTGTTGATGAAGACGAGACTTGATGAGACATATGGGAAGTTCAGTCTAATGTTCTATGTGCTGATTGACAAGCCTCAGTGAAGGGTATCTAGTTCAACACGTGCTGATGTCTTGATTGTGATCGCAGATACGCGTCGCAGTGGAGGACAGGTCTTGCATGATGCTGCATGGTTTGCCAATAAGCACATATCAGTACCTCTCATGCCGAGTTGAGAGGTTCTTACGCTCACTTTTAGTCAGCCCTTGGGACAAGGGAAGCCCTCGTAGGACTTCATTAACTTTCTTTAGTGTTATTTCCATCTTATAAGACCTAATCGATTATCTATCATTCATGATCCTTCCATTCCACTCATCTGAGGCAATTCTGTTTTAGAGCCGCGCTTTTCTATATCTTGTGTCAATATGTTCTTGGGAGAGGATAGGCAGTTTGCTAGGTTAGTATCAGCACCAGTCGTATCTATCAATCGAGCGACTACTTACAATCTCTCCCATGGATGGCGGCCACGACGCGTGATCCCTAGATCTGTTCGTACTGTATCGACTGTGCTTACAAATAATCAGAGCCACGTCAACACCATCGAATTCCCCTAATTCGTAAGCTTTCTTAACTAAAGCATCCTTTCTCCTGTTTATGCCCTCATTCTTTCGCTTCCTTCTACCCTCTTGTTATTTTGTTTGGCCATTTTTAGCATCAATTTCATGTAGAACCTCCCCAAGTGGCCGAGAAGCTTTCTTAATGTCACTTGAGCGATTTGAGAGCCGTCTTGTTGTTAGGGTCGTGCTTCATCAAGGACCCTCTGTTATTGATAGTTGTCTTTGAAGACCGTCTTGTATTGATGACACACACGTACACTAGAAACTAGGCATGGACGCCGAATTTGGACCTTTGTGATCCTCCAAATCTGAGGCGAAGAGTTGAGTGCATAATGAGGACCTGATCGGGACCCTCCGAACCAACATGGCGGGGAGCCAAATTGGATCCCTCAATTCTAAGAATAGACTTCGCCTGATGAGCCCCTTCGTGATGCCATTTCTCCTATGATGCACTATTCTATTCTGTCGTGTTTTGCACGGTTCGATTATGTTCGAGACAGGTCCTCCACCGACTAATCTTCCGCACGATGTCGATGCTCAATATCAAGTAGCGTGCCGCGAAGAGGTTAAATACGCCTCGCCGGTCACCGGTGGCCTCGAGCGAGGTAAGCCAGTCACTTGGGGGTGGAAACATTACACATGTTTAAAGATAATTCCGCAGAAAATCAAAGGTTGATAGAATATTACAACTAGAAACCAACGATCTCAAAATGCCTCTAATTGTGCTATCTATCTCGTCTTTCTGAGTCTTCTCCCTCTTTCATTCGATGTGCCTGATTTTATTTAAACCCTACGGCCTTGTATGCAAGAATGGTCCTAATACTTTGTACGTTTTTGCAACAACAACTTCTAGGCGAGGTATGCTGTGCGTCGTGGTTGAACGGGCAATAAACAAACACACATTGGGACTGTCGAGCCGCACTGAAAAGTTGCTTCCCAGTATTGCCACTATGAGTACGCTCTTTTTGCCCGGAACTTTTATCTCAGTGAGTGCCCCTCTCAAGTTTGAATGAACGAAGCTGACAATTTGTAGGCAATTTTCAGCATCGTATTCTTCTACTACGGAGTGGACGGCAGCGGGCAAGAGTAATTTCAAGTGTCGTCCAGGCTGTGGTTGTATTTCGCAGTCACAATAACACAGACATTGTCTAGTGTATTGGCGACGAGACGGGAAGGACACTCAAAGCGAGAGAAAGGATCACGAAGTGGACATGGAAATGAGCAACACGCTAGGGACTTGACAAGCGTTACAATTTTTTTTCAGCTAGACTGGTGGCTCTCTGATTCAAGTTGAGGAAGTTTTTATTCAAGGGTCGGCGGTCCGCTGTTAAATGGTAATAAGATGCACAGGCTTTGGCGCGGGAATTAGCTTTTGACAGATACGGATATATGAGTTAACCCGTTCCCGTTCCCGTTCCCGTTCCAAGTACCACAACGCAATAAATCTTGCTGCATCCGAAAAGCAATTTGCCACTGCTTATGCAGTTTTGGAGACAATAATTTCCGGGCGACCGGGGCTAGCCAATGTTATAGCAGAACTGTTGTGCGAGAAGATTCAGCGTTGAAGCCGCCGAAATCCCTTCCCAAAATATAGTTACTACTATACACGAACCTCTTCCTCTGTCACCGGCTCTGACTTGTATTTTATTTACTCCTGTCGGGTGTACTTGCTGCGGTATCAAAAATGCTCGCCGTGTCGAGCGTATCTTTTGTCAGAGTCGCAGTGCTTGCAGGCTTATTGGCCGTGACTATTTCTTCGATTTTCAAACTCCTTGACGATACTACATTCTCGCCCTTGCGAACAACTTTCGCCACCTCCCTCTCAATCATGTATCAGTACTTCTACAATTCTTCGGGGCATTATAAAGCGATACAGGAAGACTACCTGATTCTCGGCATCCTGGCAATATTCTTCTTGTTTCTCCGACAAGCTTCAATGAGGGTTATACTCCTGCCACTAAGCATGCACCTCGGCATCAATAAACACGCGAAACGTCTTCGCTTTTCGGAGCAAGCATATACGGGACTGTACGCTGGACTCGCAGGGCTCTTGGGGCTATGGATCATGGCCGAATCTCCAATGTGGTACTTCAAAACCCGCCCATTCTATGAGGATTATCCACATATACACTTGACGACTGGCTTTAAATTTTACTACCTCACTCAAGCCGGCTACTGGCTCCATCAGGTCATAGTATTGGTGCTCCGGATTGAGCAACCAAGGAGTGACATCCATGAGCTTACTGCACATCATATTCTGACTATCTGCCTCATCATCCTCAGTTACCGCTTCCATTTTACTCGCATCGGGCTCGCAGTGTTTATCAGCCATGACATTCCGGAATTCTTCTTGGCGGTATGTATACTTGGCCATCATTGAGATTACCTGCCACCATTGCTAACTATTTCAGAGTTTGAAAGCCTTGCAGTACATCAACAGCCCATTCCTTGGCCCTTGGTTCGTGGCCACGATAGTCGTCTGGGTATACATGCGCCACTACATCAACTTATACATCCTATGGTCTACCCTAACCGAATTCCGAAATGTTGGGCCATACGACCTAGATTGGGAAACAGAGCAGTACAAGTGTTGGATCTCGAATGCGATTTGTTTCGTACTCCTTGCACTCCTTCAAGGTCTGAACATGTACTGGCTGAAGGCGATTCTCAGGAATGCCAAAAGATATTTCGGGAAAGGAGCTGCGTTCGATGACAGAAGTGACGTAGATGAAGATACAGAAGATGGGGAAAAGATATCTTAGGTGAGGATTTTGATGGGCAGTGCTTCACATTCTTGTTGTAATTTGGATTCCTAATATATAGTAATTTTAATGTAATGATTCTGTAGATTGACTCTTCCAAAGAGGTCTATTGAAGCGCTGAGGATAGAGAAAGAGTAGCCATCTTAGATGTCTCTCGGGTAATCATCTTAAGGCCTGAATGGTAGTTGAACTCTAATCTCACCATCTTCGTTCCAAGTTCGGTTAGTAAGCCTGGCCGCTTCACTCAGGCGCTAATCACCCTCGGCTCAACCAGCCTCTTCGTCTAAGAAAAAAGTGGCCCGTGCCTCCCAAAACTACTTCCTACTTTCAGACTCGAAAAACAACCACAAAACCGTAGTTAAATGACTAAAAATTAGCTGGAAGATAGCTTGGCTTT